>BQNB010004760.1:3706-105910 GCA_026074375.1 Tanacetum coccineum | reverse complement strand
AGAAAAACAAGTTTAGGGACTAAACTTGTTAAATCCCTAAACTTGTCTTTAAAGAGGAAAAAGAAGAAAATAAAGAGAAGGAGCAAAACTGCCAAATGCCCAAAGAGATACCCCAAGGGCCAAAACTGCCAATAGAAAATACTTATATCCCACAAGGACTTGTGATGCAATTGCCTTTATAACTTTCAGGGACTGAAAATGCCCAAGTCCCCAAACTCTCATTAACCAAGGACAAAAACTGCAAACACCCTTATATCCTTGGAGGACCATTCCTGCCAAACCCACAAACCCTCACCCCAAATTCAAGTTACTGTATATCTTCTTCGTGACCTTCCCGCCAAAACCCAATACCCCACCTCTGTCACCTCGTTGACCTCCCACATACATCCAAACCTTTCACAATCCCATAACCCCACACCCACATGGGTTTAAAGTCCACTGTGGCAATCCCCTTGCCTCCAATTGGTTTTGAAGATAAACGGGTGTGATGACTTTTTGAAGAAATTGAAGGCTAGGATCAAAAGCTACTTTCCCCCTCTCATAACAAGCACAAGAAGCACATATGTTGTGCTATAAAAGCCAGAAGAAAAGAGAGAAGCAGCAATCGAAGTTTTTAAGTTTTTAAGTTTTAGTTGTAATTTTAGAATTTTTAAAAATTCATTGTAATCTTTTTAAAAGTTGTAATCCTGTTTCAAAAAGCCTTGTACTCTTTTAAAGATTAATGAAAAAATTTGTTTAAATTCTTCTTTATAAATTCTGTCTTATAAGTAACTATGGTGATAAGCAAAAAGGAAGCATGGCTAAACCTGGATGAGCCTTGGGTTTGAGTGTATTCAGAACCACAAAGGACTAGGGGTTAGGAATTAGGATTTAGAACCTTATTCATTTGGACTTCTGTAAGTTTTCTTTTTACCTCAGTTACTGTAGCATTGCTTATTAGCTTATTTTTAGCTTATTAATGTTCTTTTGTGCTTATTTGTGTTCATTAATGCTTAAGTATGCCTTTTAGTGCTTTCATTTCATTTTCATGCAATTTGATTGAAAACTGTCTAAAAATAGCTTAATTCTGTCACTAGCTTATCACCCTTTTAAAAGTGCTTATTTGTTTTGCTTTTCACATTTTTATTGCTTAATATTGCATGATAATTAGTAGTCTTTAAAAATCTTAAGCTTAAAACAGTTCTTGAATGTTTTAAAATCATTTTTAAAATATAAAGGGGTGTTTGGGTTAAGTATGAAAATGGGTCAAAATGGTGTGGTATGGGTTGGGGTCATAGAGTTAACTTTAGCTTAAGTGTTTGAGCTTATTTAAGTCTGTTTTTCCAAAGTTTTTTAGTCAAAACCTGTTTTTTCAAATTTTTACAAGTATTCTTTGAAACTGTTGGTTTTAAAAAAGATACAATGGCTTATTTGGATAAGCCATTGTAAATTTGAGTTGGGGTTTAAAAAGAGTGTCATTTGTGTGTTAAAACAAGCTGACAAAAACACCTTGAGTCATTTGACTTCCTAAGCCAAATCTGCAAGGAATTTTTGTGTCATTATTTCAAAAAGAAAAAAGCCCATTTTCATTCTCACAAATCAGCAGGTTTATTAGTGTTTTAGGTTCTAAAAAAGTGTGCACAAGTTCATTTCTTGGTGTCTGTTTTAACTTTGTTTTTCATATTGAGCTTATTTGACAGCTTATTGAAGCTTTAACTATAAGCCCTTGTCCTTAGCTATTTCCCTGGTGCTAGGGGCCAACTTCAAGCCCTATAATCTAGCTTATTAGTAACCTTTAGCCATTAGATTTTTTGGATTTTTTTAAAAAGCCAATAGCCCCTTGTTTAAGCCCCTTGAGTTGTAGCCTTTAGCTTGTAGTCCAAGTAGCTTATTTTTAAGCTTTAAGTAGCCCTTTGACTGTTTTTGCTTGGCTTAGTGTAGGGATTGCTTATTTTCTTTCTAGCTTATTAGGAGCTTATTAGATGTTGAATTCAGTCTTTTTCTTGCTTATTAGGTATGTTAATGGCCTTAGATAGCTTATTGCCCTTGTCCTTAGCTTATTAAGTTTTTTTTAAGCCCATATCCATCCCAACAGTACTAACTCTTTAGTTAGTACTGCTGTGGGTATTAAGCCACCTCTTGGCTTATTAAGCTTATCTTATTTGCTCATTATTGTTCCTAGTAGCTTATTAAGATGGTATGATAAGTTGTTTTGCTCATTTTCCCATTTTCTTGCTTATTTAGTGTTAACAGTTAGTAGCTTTTTGCCTTAAGCTTAATTTAAGTTTTCTGTCAATATAAGCCCTCTTTCAGCTTATTCAGTTGCCATATTTTAGCTTATAGGTGCTTATTTAGGATAAATTAGATAATTCTTTCAGCTTAATAGTTCAAGTGTTAGCTTATTAGTTCAAAAAGTTCACCAAGACTTAGCATTTTTAGCCTTAAGCTTATTTGAGCTTTTGTCCATTTTAAAAGCCCGTTTTCAGCTTATTTATAAGCTTTTACAAAAAGCTGTAGTTTTGAAAATTGTTAAGCTCAAGGAGCTTAACAAGTTTTGTTCACAAAGTTTTCATAAAAAAAAAAAAGGGTCATGGGGGGGACCCGGTTAGTGCAAGACTCGAACCCGGGCCTCTACCCTCGATACACCTCTCTTTTGTTACAAGTCTTACCGCTGCGCCCTTGGGACTTTTACATTAGAGTCCCAAGGGCTTTAGTATTTAACCTCATTTTGGGCTTTATAAGCTATAAGCTGTCTTAGCTTATTTGCGGGCTTATTCATAAGCCAATTTTTGGTTTCTTATTTTTCGTAGGATAATTGTAGTGTCTAGTATTTTAGGTAAATTTTTCAGAATTTTTAAAAGTAGTTTAGTATTTTTTATAATTTAATTTAGTTAAAAGTTTAAAAAATTCATAAAAAATTCAAAAATTATCAAAAAAATATTTTTCTTTTTTAGAAAATTTTCTTTAGTCATATAGTACGTAGGAAAAATACAAAAATTTTCGTAGGGTCATTTTTGTAACTTTTTGATTTTTAAAGAACGGGGCTCGGGTGCGGTTTTTGTCTTGACTCGTTTTTGGGTCAAACGACCTCCGTTTTCAGTCTAGTCTTTTTCATTCTTCGTTATTAGTCCCCTAGAGTAGTTTAGAAGCAAAAATTTCTTTGTAGGGTTAATTTTGAAGATTTTAGGTTTTTGACCCTTTGTTCGGGATTCGTGCTCTCGTTTTTTAGCTTAATTTCGTAATTTTTAGGTTTTTCTTAATCGTTTTTGTTTGTTATTGTTTAACTTAGCTTTCCACACTCTCAAATCATTTCTCTCATTCAAACTCCAATCTTCCGACTGTATCGATTTTCCAGCACAGCCTCGTTGGGGATTAACGACCCGGGAAAATTCTATACTGCTCCCGGTTTTATTGATCATTGTAGTTTTTTAGACTATATATATATTATATTTTATTATATTATATATATAGTTTGAGAAATTCTAAATCATCTATCTTCAATTTCAGTCACCAATTCTTTTATTTTCAAAAAGATTAAAATCCTCTAAAGTTCATATGAACTTTACAGGTAAAATTTTATCATAAAAATAAAGTAAACTGAATCTCTCAGTAAGCCCCACTATTCTATTTTTGAGAGAACTTATTGTAGAGTAAGATTTTGCATTTAAGTTCCATGTCTATATAAGTATATATGTCTTCTCTATTTTTGTGAAACACATTTTCAGAAACTACAAAGGTCTCGTATATAACATGGTTGTGTTGGGATTTCAGATCTAATTAACAGTTAAACATATCACGAGTACGCAGCGGAAAGATCAAACACGTATAGAACTTATAATTAACAAGGGATTGAAGATATATACCTTTAGCATGGAACGTTAGACTGCTTATAGCAATAAACGTAACACCGTCTTCAATATACGCGTGTGTATAATATCACGCGAAACCACCAAGATCAAAAGAATGATCTCTCTAAGTATTCACACACAATACGTTCTTAGCAAACAATGTGTATGCTAGTACTAATAGTGTTTAACCAAACGATATCTTCGTCTTTGAATCAATCAACACACGAAGCACCTTCTTGATTGTAAAACCTCAACACGAAAAACCCTAAGGGTTTGTTTCTTGGTTCGTTCGACAAGGGGAAGGAGAAAACCGAATCCCTTAAAAGGTTTTGAGGTTCGGTCGGCCAAGGGAAAAAGCAAGGAGAGATTTAATGTTTTTAGGTTTCAAGTTATGATTTACAAAACACCCTAAGACCTCCTTTTATAGCCCTTATATAATAACATTGGTAAGCGTCTAGCAACACCCCAATGCTTCCAGAAACATCCGAGTGTGGTTTCTCAAAACACAGACAAAATGATTTATGAATTTACAATCCCTTTGTTTTCGATACCGTGCTAAAAATGGATATGGATCAATGTCATTCCATTATTTAACGATCATGTTTCTCGTATATGTAACTACTCAAGATTACCAAAAATCAATGAGACATATCTACATGAGTTTTCGGGTACGACCATACACTCATCTGATTAATTCTACGAGGGTCCCAGTGGCATCATTCTTTAACTTTTGAAGGAACAAATTCTATATTGACTACAAGTGCCTAGTCATCATGCTTCAAAATCACTTCTGACATAGCCCTTATTAGTTATCCAATTTTCAGGATAACTTAGACTAGATCAAAAAGGATTATCCACATATGCAAGACCTACTTGCATCTCAAGTCCAAGGATTTTGTAAATAAAATCACTTACAAGGTTTACTTGATAACGATGATCCATAAAGTAATATTCTTGTGTTGGGGAAATCCAATACTCTTTTTATGAATATCATGTGAGTTTGGTGGACACATCCTTATTATCTATAATATCACCAATCACTCATAATTGTCTTAGTTTAACAATATTCATATATTGTTAATCGACAACGAATTAATTTAGAATAATAACTTTTATTATTCACGGATTTAAACATGCAAATATAGGATACAATTTAAGATATATGTATAACAAAATACCCAAAATTCAGGACAACGCAGCGGAATGGTAACATTGGGGTGCTACTTCAGGGCACAAAACACAAGTCACGGAAAACGACCTTAAAATGGACGTTTTAATTAAAGTCATATTCTATTTAATAAAAGATCAGAGTTGCAACAGGTTTCATTTATAATGTATTAGAAAACATTGTCAAAACGTTTGTCAAATAGTACTCAAGTTATTAAGCCTTCAAAAATATATATCCGCGCGACTCGAATGCTCCCAATGCTCCACTAGCAAAATAGTAACCTGAAAATACATGCTAAAACGTCAACAATAATGTTGGTGAATTCATAGGTTTAAGTAAAAAAAAACGGTATTGAAATAATTTAAGAAATGTTTCAGAAGAAAAGTAGCGTTACAACATTTAAAAGTGTTATTTCCGAAATCCATCCGAAATCCAAGTAGTGATTCAGTAAATCAAGAAGTATTTAAAAAGTGGACCACAAGATCGAAGTAATGGTGGACTAAGTACATATTCCGAAGTCCAAAACAAGTAATGTAGACAAGGGAAACACATTCACCAAGTCTAAATATATATTATTGCACTAAGCTCATGACACCGAAACCTTAACGTACTTCAATCAAGAGATTGGAATGCCCCATAAAAGTAGGATGTTCTGCCAAACATCCTGGAAAGTAATATCTCAAATGTTAAATGCACCTGATCAAACTAGTGACCCAAGGAAAGGTGGGGATTGTCAATCCCGATAGATCTATCCACAACACTCGCTTAAAAATCCAGAAAAAACGCTCGCGCTCCACACACAGAACTGACGGTTACTGCTAAACAGGGACTTAAGTGGCAAGCAGTACTTAGGCAATAATGTAATCAGGAAATAGCATACAGTTTAAAAAACACTTGTGTCCCGAAAAAACAATCATGTTGTTCAAAATCAAAGGTATTCAAAGTATAGGTATTCATGATCTCAATCAGGTATAACCAAATCAAGCTTTGGTAAAAATAGTCAGGTAATTGTATTGTAGTAAAATATACAAGTTTGTAAACGAGCATGTATTCTCCCCCAAAACAGTTTAAAACAAGTAAAATAGGGGCTATGAAACTCACCTTGAGTGAATGGAAATCAACAAGTATTCACAATAGAAAAATGCGTCACGAAGGAATCCGAAGGCAACCTAATCCAATATAGGTCGTATAAGTACTAAACACTTTGATTATTTATAGGTCGTATAGCTCATCATACTATCGTTCGGGCTATCATAATTAAGAGGTCGTGTAGTGAACGTATGAGGAGCTAGGACACTTTAAATCGTAAATCCAACAACTCGTCGATACGCCACCCCGAAGAGGCCTCATCATTATGAAACTCCCTAGTAATATAGTACTTTGATAACTAATACAACGTATGATTCTATATAGCTACATCACCGTCTACTCGTGTTTGCGAAATAATATTTAAATTGCATTTGCTAAATATTATTCGTGTATTTGAACTCGTATAATCGAATATATAATTCAATTGTCTTTGTAAAATAATATTTATAAAGTTTAAGACATGTATAAATATTATATAAATGATTCTAAAATGTTTCGCAAAAATTTATTTTAAAAACGAACCAACACTATTCACCTCAGGAAATAGTGCACAAGTTAGAAAATAATGCGTAACTTTCTCGTTTTAAGCCCGTTTCTTACGTTTCTTATGCCCACATTTTCGTATTAAGTCGAGTTATCAAAATATAACATTTTTAAAATTTTAGTTTTTCTGATGAATAGTGATTTTTACTGTTCATAACAGATATATACTTATTTTTATAGTTTTTGTTATCGTAAACTCGTAAACGTCGTATTTTATTCGTTATAGCTCCGTTTTTAACGATTCTTTCGAGTACGATCTCGTAATTAAAAGTTATATCATATTTTTGATGTTTTAAAAATATCACTTTCTGTAATGAATAGTAAATTTTATAAAAATAGTTTTATAAAAGTATTTCTCGTCGTAAACTCGTAACTAACGTATCTTTTTCGTTATAAATCGGTTTTTCGAGTTTCTTATCATTTTGGAATCGTCATGAGGCGTATTATTTTTATGTAATGTCAAACCCACTGTATGAAGTCGAAATCAAATCACCCTTTTATTATCCAAGTGTGTTCATTTATAAAGAGTTTGTTTTATTAACTTTATAAACCCAAATTTATACAAAATCATGTTTATACTTAAACAACATGTCAACATATTTATTAATCCATTTTTCCATGATATATATAACAATATGACATAAGAAAAGTGTGTAAATTCATAAACATAAGTGATAATTCGTTTTACATATTAAAAATCCTAAGTGGTGATATAGTTATATAAAACATGTAAACATATAAAAATGATGAAAGTAAAGACATGAAGGTTTTTAGATAACCTTATTATGATGTAAGATGATGAACCAAAGTATCTAAACCCTTGTTTAGATATAAAACCCTAGTTTCACTTTTCTTGATTAATACTTAGAAAAGCTTAGCCAATGCTTGGGATCACCTTAGAATACCTTAGAATGGATGTGTATAGGAGTGTATGGGTTGTATAAAAATTGATATGGGTTTGGTAGAGTGCTTGTGTTATGCCGTAGCATATAGAGATGGAAAAAGGGAGTATTGTTTTGATTTTTGCTAAGTGTTTTAATGGTATGACTTCTCTTACTAGATGCATGTGTATATAAAGGTGTAAGAACTAGTCAAGGGGACATGGTATGGTGTAGGGATGGCCTTAGTCATGGTCTAAGTCAAGGAGACATGAATGACTAGGTAAGGTGTAGATTAAATGGAAGTATGGTGTTCATTTATGAAGTATGGTGTCTTTTTGACCAAAGTGAAGAGTTTTGATATATTACTTGTACACTTGGCAAGAATTTCGGCAAAACATGAGATATAGATGATATATTTTGTAATTTTTATGTATTGGGTATAAAAGTGGGTATTTGTTGAAGCGTAGGAAAGTTTTTGTGGTTCCGGGAGTGCCTAAACGCAATTTATCGCGAAACGTATACACTTTACGTATCCGATAAAAATAAAATGAACAAAGTTAATAATTATCCTCAAAATAATTATATAACCCTTGCTTGATGTAAACATTTAATTGTTTGGTGTCCGTTTACGCTAAACGATAATTTTTAACTTACGCGATTTAACTTAACTATTAAAAATAAAAGCAAACGTGTACGAGAAAGAGAAAAAAAAATTTAGTAAAATAGATGACGTCGTAAAAGACCTGAAAATATGGAAATGTTACAGTGGGGGAAGGCGATTTAACTGGGTAAAGATCTCCCGAACTATCACATCTAAGGAGGATATGACGGGTTAAAAAATCCTTTACTGAGAAACCAAAACCAAATTCGGACATCCGGTTTTCCACTATGCCAAAACCATCAAAAACAAACCAAAATCGGTGGGATCAATTTCAACCAAATCTGGTCTGGGACAGTGGGGAACAATTTTAACCAAAATCGGGGTAATAATTTCAGTCAAGGACCAATTTATCAACCCCAGGTTAATCAACCCCCAGCTTATCAAGCTCCTGTTTGTACAAAGTCCCGCTCTCAAAACACAAGTGTGTTCTAAAGGGACCGATTTGATAGCTACTAAAGGTAAATGATGCGCGTTATGAGGAATGTGCTAAAACCAGGGCACAAAACCTGCAAGCTCAATTGAACAACTTGGCTACTTCAAACCAAAGGCTTGAAAGTATGCTAAGTAACTTTATCAAAATGAATACCGCCTCTACTTCAGGTTCGGGAACTCTCCCGGGTAACACCGTTACTAACCCGAAGGAGGATTTGAAAGGTATCACCACCCGGTGGTGTTGCTTATCAAGGACCCACTTCATCTTCTTCTCCGAAAGTGATGAATCGTGATACCGAGGTTACAAAGGATACGATGCTTCCTACTAATAACGGAAGCACCGAAGACATCCAACCTCCGGTAATTCAAGTCCAATCTCAAAATCCAACTTCCGAGCCAGTTGTTGATCCCGTTAGTGCTCCAATGCCTAACCAACGAACATCAATTCCATTTCCTTCAAGAAGAAATGATGAAAGGCGCCGTGAAAAAGCTAACGATCAAATTGAGAAATTCTACGAAATCTTTAGAGATTTGAGTTTTCGAATTGGCCCTTACGGATGCCTTGACCCTTATGCCGAAATTTGCCTCGACTCTAAAAACTTTAATCGGAAACAAAGAGAAGTTGAGTGAAATGGCTAGAACTCCATTGAACGAGAATTGCTCAGCAGTCATCCTAAACAAGTTACCAAGAAAACTTAGAGACCCTTGGCGATTCTCCATTCCAATGTGAATTTTTTGGGGATTAATACATGCAAACGCCTCTGCCGATCTCGGGCGCAAAGCAGTAATCTATATGCCGTATTCCGATCTGGAAAGATCCTCTCTTCCCAACTAACCCCAACCTACATGACGCCTAGTGCTAGCAGAACCGTTCAATCACTAAATCGATCGGTATTGCTAAAGAGTCCGTTTAATGGTGGAAGAGGATCCACGTTTCTAGTAGATACTTTCGTGGTGTTGGATTTGAGCCTGACCCCCGAGTACCTTTAATTCTCGGGAGAAGAAGTTTCTTACAAGGACCAGTCGTGCCTTTATAGATGTTTAGAGGTGAAATTTAAACTAGCAGTACTAAGTTAAGCCTAACAGCATTAACTGACCCAGCAGTAGCCCAACAGTAGTAAGTTATGCCTGGCAGCATTAACTTAACCAACAGTAGTAATTGTATGCCTAACATCATTAACTAACACTTGCAGTAGTAAGTGTGTCTAGTAGCATTAACTTTGAGTCACCAGCATTAACTCCAATTTCGTTCCAAAAAGCATTTCCATCATCAATTTTGATTCTCACAAGCTTTCTTTCTGTTTTTATTCTCACTAATTTCTCTCATTTCTTTTAGCTCACTGAATCACTCTGTCTATTTTTATGTCACACATCTCTCTTTCTGTTTTTATGCTCACTAATTTCTCTCATTTCTTTTAGCTCACAAAGTTACTCTTTCTATTTTTAGTTCACACATCTCCCTTTCTTCTTTTATGCTCACCAATTTCTCTTAATACTCACAATATTAATTATAACAAACAGTAGTAAGTATAACTAACAGCATTAACATAGCAGTATTAAGTATAACTAGCAGCACTAATTATACTTACCAGTAGAAAGTTAGCCCAACAGCACAAACTTGATTTTCATCATTAGTAGCTTTTTCATCCCATTTAAATCATCATTTGTTGTATAATCCGTTCCATATGAACACAATTAACCTCCCCTCAATCAATACTTCATAGGTTAAGCATTCCAATACTTGTAATCAGATATTGAAATCTGCTAACATCAAATGCTTTTGGGAGCAAATCTATAACATTCTGATCTGTGTGAATCTTTATCATCTGAATAAGCTTCTTCTTATTAGAATCTCTGATAAAGTTATGCCTAATCTCAATGTGCTTTGTCTTTAAGTGAAAAATAGGATTCTTCACTATGCAGATAGTACTCTCATTATCAATATGAATCTTAGTCTGCATAAAGTTATATCCATAATCCAGCAATTGATTTTGGATCCAAATCACTTGTCTACAGCAATTTAAAGCAGCTAGCACAACTACAAACTCTGCTATCAGTAGTAGATTTAACAACTATAGAATGCTTGTCTTGCATTGCCATGAAATCAATCTGCTCAAGAAATTGACAACCTCTTGTTGTGGATTTCCTTCTAAACTTGCACCAGCATAGTCACTGTCAGTATAAGAATTCAAGTTCAATAGTGGGATTCCTTAGGATACCAAAGAGCTAATTCAGCTGTACCTTTCAAGTATTTAAAGATTCTTTTCACAACATAAATATGTGAAACTTTAGGTGTGACTTAAAATCTTGCACAAGCACATACAACAAACATTATATCAGGCCTTGAAGCTGTTAGGTACATCAATGATCCAACCATTGTTCTATATAAGTGAACATCAACATCTTCAGCTTCTACATCCTTGAACAATGGCTTTGAAGTCTTCATAGGTGTACTTGCTGTATTTACAGTTAAAAAACCAAACTTCTTCAAGATTTCATCTGCATACTTGTCTTGACTAATGAAAATCCCATCATCTTTCTAAGTCACTTGCAGTCCTAAGAAGAATGTGAGCTCTCTCATAGAACTCATCTAGAACTTCTTATGCATCATATTTTCAAACTCAGTACACATCTCATTCCTTGTAGACCCAAAATGATATCATCTACATATACTTATACTAGTAGAATATCACCTTTGACTCTTTTAATGAATAAAGTCTTATCTATCAGGCCTCTCTGAAATCAATTGTCTAGTAAATAGGTAGATAGAGTCTCATACCAAGCTTTAGGAGCTTGATGTAGACCATATAATACCTTTTCTACCTTATAAACTTTGTTAGGGAACTCTGGATCTTCAAAACCCTAGAGGTTGACAGACATAAACTTCTTCTTCAATTTTTTTCAAATTAATTTTCCATGCCCACCCCCAAAAAATTCACTCTTCACATCCTTTTGAGTACAACAACAAAGTTATTTGAATAAGGCATAGGATAAGAACACCTATTTGCTTCAATCCTACAACTGAGCAAAAACCTCTATCATAACTATTCCTTCTTCATGAGTATGAACCCTGTGCAACCAGCCTTGCCTTGTTTCTAATCATAATACCTCAACCAAAGTCCAAACCTTCTGTAATTTAAACGGTAGAAGCTCATCCTGCATTACTTCTATCCAGCTTGGATCTGTCAAAGCTTGAATCACCTTATTGGGTTCTACTTGTGATAGAAAACAAGCAAACAGACAAGTATAAAGGTCTTCATGAGTTTTCCCTTCATAAACAACACTAATAAACCCTTGTTCATTTGAAGTCTTTGTCATTCTCCTTGAGCTGTACACAGACACACATCACCAATCACATAATCAAGTGAATGATCTTTATGGATTATTGTATTTAGAGTAGTGGGAACTAGATATGTGGTAGTAATGTTGCTCATATCTAATTCTGTTTCATCACCAAAGAAATCAACATGTGTAGTTTCAAGTGGAACAGTAGTAACTGTTAGACTAACAATATTAATATTTAGACTACCAGTATTAACATTTTTATTGAAAATATTAATACTTGGCCCAACAATATTAACATCTTAAGTACTGTTTTCAGGCCTCTCTTAATCATCAATTCCACTTTCTTGACTTACACCTTCATCATCCTTCTTTCTAGCATCACTAGAAGGTTGTGGTTCATCATTGCTAGCATTCTTTGAAGAAGAATCAAATAGTGAACCATCTTTCCACAGTGACATCAAAATGTAGTCTTGGCTAGATCCTGTCTCCTTACTTGAATGACCTGCACCAATACTTTCTTCTGTACCTGTTAAATCATTAGAGTTTGTACCTGCAACAACTGGCATATAATTCATTGATTTTGTTAGAACATCAATATCAAACAGCCACTATTAGTGTCCATCCCTGTAATAATAGGCTTATCCTCCAAGAACCTAATATGCAAACTACTTCTACTTTCATGGTTCTAATGTTGTATACCCTAAAAGCCTTACTATTTAATGAGTATCCAACAAAGAATATTTCATCTGACTTTCCATTAAACTTGCCCAAATAATCTAAGGTATTAAGAATGGTAACATGACACCCAAATGGTCTCATGAATCTTAAAGTAGGTGTTCTACCTCTACTCTAAATATGTTCATAAGAGTCTTTGTATGAGGCTTAACTACTAGTACATTATTCTGTACATAGCAAGGCATATTAACTACTTCAGCCTAAATTTGTTAGTAGGTAACTTAGAGTCAGCTAACAGGTTTCTAGCAGCCCAATTATTGTTCCTATTCTCCCTTACAACACCATTTTGCTGAGGAGTACTAGCACACTAAATTCCCTCTTAATTGCCCTTGCATTTTTCACAAAAATCATCATAACTCCCTATTTTTGTACCTGTTCCATTGTCACAAATTCTTGATTAATCTTTACTTTCTTATCAACTTGATTTTCTAGCTCAGTTATAAAGCTCTTAAGACTGCCAACTAGTCACAATCCTTATTGCTAAAAAGAAAAACCCAGTAAATCTCTATCTAGTCATTAGTGACAACAAGACAATATTTCTTATTCATTAAGCTTCTCACAAAAGTTGGACCAAACAAGTCCATATGCAACATGAGCAAAGGTTGAGTAATAGAGTTCTGTATCTTGGACTTACAAGAGGCTTTGTGTTGCTTTCCCTTAAGGTAAACAACACAAGTTTGGTCATTTTCAAAACGTTTTAAAGGTAAACCTCTCACAAGATTTTCCTTAACAAGCTTATTAATAATTTTAAAATTTACATGACCTAGCCTCCTATGCCATAGCATTGATTCACAAGGTGTGCCATCACGAAAACCAAGACAAGTTAAATCTCTCTTTAAAATAATATTCATCATATCGAACAACTGTGTACATATTTGTATCCTTTCTAGGAACATTAATAAACTTGACTTTTTCATCAGCTAACTTAAAGTCAGGAGACAGAACAAAACATCCAGTGTCAGTAAAAAGAACACTGTTATTTTTATCACACATCTGTAAAACACTAAAAAGGTTAAACCGTAGACCCTACGACAAGTACACATCCTCAAAATCAAGCTTACCAGTTTTAAGAGTTCATTTACCAGTAATTTTCTCTCCTTTGGCTCCTCCCCCAAAGGTAACATATCCTCCATCAAATTCCTTGAATTCTGAGAGGTAGGACATGTTCCATGTCATGTGCCTTGAGCATCCACTGTCAACATAGCCTTGATCTTCTTTTTGTAGATGACCCTGCACATAAAAATAAGAAATTATTTTCCTTATGGGGACTCCAAACATCACTAAATTGGATCTGCCTAGTGCATCAACATAATTATGTCTCTTAAAAGTAATTGATGCACTGTTAAGTTTGGTAGGTCTCCAAACCCAACATGCTGAGGCCTTAACAGCATTAACCTGATTTGCCCTAACAACATTAACTACTGCTGAATTTGGCCTAGCAGTATAAAAACTTCCCTTAGCAGTATTAACTTTTTGGCTAAAATTTTTGTTAGTTAATGTTGTTTTTATATGATAGGGCCTCTTTACAATTGATTGTGCTGATTTAGAAAAACATGACATTGGTATAACACTATAAACTGTAGTTTTGGGAATGAGCAGTATTAACAGGCCTAACAATATTAAGTGGTCTTAGGATAGTTTTCATTAAAACTGCTCTTGAAGCCATGTTTCTGTGAGCACTAGGGTGAGCCTTTTTAGTAGAATAATTGTAATTCACCATTGTATAATTATTTCCAGATATTACCCTTTCCCTTTGATGGTAATTGTAGTTAGCCTGCACATGGTCAAAACTTCCACAAACAAAACAAGCTTTATTGTACATCACAAAGTCACTTCCTAGCTGTTGAACTTCTGTTAATCCAGTTTTCATTATTTTCCCCTAAGACCTTGTGACATGTACATCTTAGCATACTTAACTAGTTTCCTAACTGGTTTTTCTTGTTGTTTAGCTCTAACAAATTCTATCTTAGCAACAGTAGGAAAAACAGTTTTCTTCTTTAACTTATCATCTGACACCAACTTCTCAACCATTGGGCATCAGGAGATTCCCTAACCTCATTAGAAGTATCTTCACTGACATTCTTACTAGTCTTAGGTCTATATCCTTCAAACTCAGGCTGTTAAAACTCCTCTAGACCAGAGTTGGACAAATCAAGGTTTGGGGGTAAAAATAACCCTATAGGAGGAGGTGGAACAACATTATAGCTTACAAACCCCAGACCCTTTCTACTTTTATCAGGTATCAGACTCCCTATTAATTTGTTTAGACTCTTAGAAGCATTATTGAAATTTTCAATTTTAAGTTGATTGCTTTCTTTTTCTTGCTTAAGCTTTTCTAACTCACTTTTAAGCATACTAATTTCTAAGTTTTTATATGAGATATCTCTTTTTAGGACATCAAGTTGCTCATAAAAAATAATAATATGTGCTTAATTACACATATTTTATATCCAATAAAACGAGCTTAAATGATTAAAAATAGACAAAAATTGCCAAAGATATGTTTGTTTTGCATTTGTGTTGCGCAGGAAACGGATATTCACAAAAGGACGAAAAACAAAGCCAAAAACGACAAAACTGGGCACGGAATGGAAAAGACAAAGCCAAATCGAAGCAGAAAAGTCAAACAATAAAAGTCAAAGTCAACCCCGACAAAGTCAAAGTCAAGAGGAAGTCAAAATCAGAAGAAATATAACTAAAGGGACTGTAATTGCCAATTCCCAAAGTTATAATACAAAGGAAACAAAGACAAGGGCTGAATTTGTAATTTAGTAAAAATACAAGTAGAGGGGGCATTCCTGCCAACCCCTCATTCTTGTATTACAAAAGGACTAAATTCGTAATTAGAGATATAAGGTTGAGGGGGCATTTCTGCCAAACCCTCAACCTTGTATTACCAAAAGGACGAAAAATACAAAACCACAATTAACCCTGAGGGACCAATCCTGCCACTTATTAAATGTTATATCATCACAAGGACCTTTCATGTTAAACTCTTTACCAAGTTAAGGGTTCATTTGTGCCAATCCCCAAATAAGTTTTATAAATCAAACCTGACGAACCCTAATCCTTTCCCGCCATTCCCAAAACTCACGGGTTTCTCTCTTTTCCATCCTTTTACCCGGCAACAATATCACCAATGGATAAAACCTTTTACTCCCCATCACAAGATACCATGCCAAGCTGGCAATCCATGTCAAGCTTTTAGGCGGGAAAAGAAATTGAGGGCCGAGATTAAATGGAATGGATTCCAATGAAGAAGGAAGGCCAGGATTGGCTTGAGTTTCATCTCACAAAAGAAAACCAACAAAAACAACAGCAAGAAATGCAAACTGCTATAAAAAGAGAAGGAAGAAGAAAGAAAGGGGGGACCCGGAGGATTTTTAGATTTTCAGCATAGCTTAAGTTTATAATTTCTGTGGTTAATTGTCTTTAAGTATTCTGTATTTTATTTAAAATCTTGTATCTTTTATGCATTTCTAATTAAAACTGAAGTTTATTACAAAAATTGTTATTCACTGTTCACTTTAGCATTGTTGAATTTAAGTATTTAAATCTTGTTACAACTTGTTACTTGTTGTCATTTAGGCCTTGTTATGTCCTGTTATACCTTTTCCTTTCATTAAAATTCCTAATGTGTTGCTTAAATTTGCTAAGTCATAGTTAAGGGGGTGTTTGGCTTAATGACCAAAATGGGTCAAAATGGGTTGTCAATGGGTTAAAACCATTTGGGGACTTTTGTTTAACTAATTTGGGGTAGTATTAATCATTTCCTTCTGGTTTTCTCATTAAAATCATGTTTTTTAAGTTTTCCAATATATGCCTTTAAAACTGTCTTACATAACAGTTTTAAAGCCATTACTTGGATCAAGCTTTTAAAAGCTACTTTTTTTCTCTTGTTTTAAATTCAGTTAGTGCACAAAGAGTTGGCAAACTCTTTGTATTGGCTTACTTTTTTTTACTATGCAAAGTCTTCCTGTCAAAGTAATGTGTATTTAAAGAAAAGGGTCTATTTTCCAAGTTAACTTATCAGCAGGAAAAACTTGCTCTTAGCCCACCAATTTTTGAGTACAAGCTTATTAAGAGCTTATCTCAATCTGTTTAAGGTTTTTTTAGTTTTAAGCTCATTTAATAGCTTTTTAATAAGCCTCCTGTTAAGCTCATTTTTCCTGCTAATTTTCCCCTGGTGCTGAACCAGATAATTGCAGCCATGATTTTTGCTTAGTTTAGTTAACAAATTATAGTTATTTTGGCTTTGCTAGGTAATTGGTAGTGTAGCCTATAAGCCCCCATAAGCCCATGCACTAAGTTCCCTGTAGCTTGCTTAATTTCTAGCTCAAATGTCCATACTTGGGCTGTTTTGATTTTTCTTATCTCCCAATTGCTAGCAGCATCTTTTTGGATGCACTTTCTTTCAAGCTTGGTTAATAAGCCCCAAGTTGTAGAGCTTTTTTTAAGGAGCTTATAGGGTACTTTTAAAGACCCTATAAGCTATTACTGTAGATCTTTCAGTTGCTCAAAAAATTATCCAAAAGGTAAGCCTGTGACACTGTTTGGACCTGCAGTTAATCCAAAGGGCTTAACAGCTTAAATTGGCTTATTGTCCTGTTCTTATTGGTCAAATTTTAGCTTGATTAGTTCTTTAGGTCAGCTTTTAGGTTGTTCTTGCTTATTTCAACTTTCCTTTAGCTCATTTGTTAAAATTTCCAAAAAAGAAGAAAAAAAGTATGCACTTTGTTCTTTATTTTTGTGTTTTTTTTTTAAATAAAGGCATCCGCCAAACTGTTTTAAGCTTTTTCAGCTTATTTACAAGTTTTTATAAGAAGTTCTTCTTTTTAAATATGCTTATTTCTGTATGCTCTTTAAGTCCCTAGTAGCCCCTTAGCCTAGTACCCTGCTAACAGCTTAAAACTAAGCCAAAAGAGTGTCCCAAAGGCTGTTTGGCCTGCATAATTGGCCCACTTGCTTATTTGGCCTATTTTGCTTTCTAGCTGTTTTCCTTTGCTCATTTTTGTTTGCTCTACATATTAGGTGTAGTAGACTTTAGCTTTACGATAGTTTTTTCCATTCCCCTACTATATTTTGCTTAACTAGCTAGAAATTTACATTTTTGCGTTAGTTAAAAGCTAAGCTGCCACTTTAACCCGTTTTCCAGCTTATTATAAGCTTTGTGTCTCTCAAACCTTGTAATTATAAAAATGCTTATTTATAAGCACTTTTTCAAGTTTGTAAACAACAAATTTCAAAAGCGGTAAAAAATAAAAGGGGAAAGTAGGAAGTCGGGGGTGAGCAAGGCTCGAACCCCCGACCTCTACCACTCTCAACCTTCCACACTACACACTCTACCGCTGCGCCCTTGGGTCTTTTCTGTAAGACTCTTGGGCGCTTTGGTATTTAAGTGTGTTTTGGGGTTTTAAGCTTATAAGCTGTTGAGCTTATTTGACAGCTTATTAGATAAGCTGTTCGACCCAGCTCATTTTTCCTAGGACCCTTGTCACCTTAGCTATTTTATGTAAATTTTTCAGAATTTTTTATAAAGTTTTAATATTTTTTATAATTTATTTTCTTTTTAAACTTTAAAAAATCATAAAAAATAAAATATTAATCAGAAAAATATAAATCTTTTTTTTTTTTTTTTTTTTTTTTTTTTTTTCTAAAAATTTTCTTTTTCATATAATTTGATAGAAAAATAAAATAAAAAAGTTTCTGTAGGATTAATTTTTCAAAAATTTACTTTTTAAAGAACGGGATTCGTTCCCGTTCTTGTCTTGACTCGTTTTTGGGTCAAACGACCTCCGTTTTCAGTCTAGTCTTTTTCATTCTTCATTATTAGTCCCCTAGAGTAGTTTAGAAGTAAAAATTTCTTTGTAGGGTTAATTTTGAAGATTTTAGGTTTTTGACCCCTTGTTCGGGATCCCCGCTCTCGTTTTTCAGCTTAATTTCATAATTTTTAGGTTTTTCTTAATCGTTTTTGCTCATTATTGTTTAACTTAGCTTTCCACACTCTCAAATCATTTCTCTCATTCAAACTCCAATCTTTCGACTGTATCGATTCTCCAGTCCAGCCTCGTTGGGGATAAACGACCCGGGAACTCATACTTCCGGTTTCATATATATTTTATTTAGTGAATTTTGACTTCTTGCCTTGGTCAAAGGTAATTGGTTGAGTGTTTGCTTATATATTATATATATATATTATTGACGAATCAATTTTTGGCGCCGCTGCCGGGGAGGCTGTGAAAACGATTATCGTTACGGTTGACAATTTGTGTTTGAATCTGTGAATATTTTCTTCAAAAAAAAAAAAATAATAAAAAAAAGTACAAAAATATTTTTCATTTTCTTTTATTTAGTATAATTATCATATAAAAAACCAAAGAAAAACCAAAAATATAAAAACATTGTCCATAAAAAAAAAGAAATAAAATTCACAAATTGGTAAAAATACCAAAATATAATATTCTCAATCGAGGTATTATCATAATAACTTCCGGTGAACTTGTTGGTTCCCAACTCGAACAAAAGATTTAAAAACTTGCCATTTGTGTCTCTTACGACGTACGGCTCACCTTGAAAAGTTAAACAAATAAACGAAAATGTGGGGTATAAGGAGGTAGTTCCAGAACTACATCCAAAGGAGAAATAAGCTCGCGCTATTCCTACTACCTCCCTCACCTGTGCGTTTATCTTTTTGAGAGCTACCGTGAAGTTAAGTAGATATTTTGGTTGAGGTTGTCTTAATCTCAATAATTTTTTTTTTGTTTTTTTTGGTTGTCCGTTAAAATCAATTGTGGAATAAAAATCATTGAAAAAACCAAAAAAATTAGTGTAAATTTTCTTTTTAAATTTCTATTTTGTGCATGCGCACTCGTTCTCAAGCCCGTAGACGTCGACAACCACAAGTCCGACAAACTTCTGTTGAATCACCAAATCTTGAGAAACCAACTAACAATCAAGAAACTTTCAATCCTCCCATAGTTACGATGGACGATAATCGTACTATGGCTCAATTGCTCGAAGCACCCACCGAGGGTTACGAGGATGCAATCGTTGTTCCCGAGATCAACGCAATATAAACTTGAGATCAAGGCAATTTTATGTACATGATAAAGAAGACCCACATGCTACCTCCGATATATCAAAAGATTACACTTCTACAATGAAGTTTCCGGAACGTCCCGAGTACGTCGGTTAAGCTTATGCTTTTCCCATTTTCCCTCGAGGGAGCAGCCCGGATTTGGCTTGAAAAAGAGCCCCCTCGATCGATTCTTACATGGGATGATCTTGTTTCGAAATTCATTAACAAATTCTTCCCTCCCTCTAAAACAACAAATCTTCGAAATGAAATCACGAGATTTCAACAAAAAATTGATGAAAGCGATTTTACGAGGCATGGGACCGATTCAATATCTTCTTAGGGGATCCCGCATCATGGGTTTTTTAGAAATGCATCAACTCGATACATTCTATAATGCCCAAAATTCAAATGATCAAGATTCATTGAAACTCCCGCTGCGGTGGTAACTTTTGGATAAAAATGCCTCGAGTAAGCCTAAAATCATCGTGAGAGCAAGTCCAAATTTCGTCAATCACGAAGCCAGGCCATTGTTTCCAAAGTGAGTAACGCGCTCTTCTACCCCCGCAGTTTCATCCCGATTTTGCAGAACTGAAAGATAGGTTAGAGCATTGATTCTCGAAAAGAAAAAACCAACACCAGCCACTCGCTCCCGTAAAAGCGATCGAGCAAAGTTGTGTAACTTGCGGGGTGGTCATTTCTTACCAAAACTGTCCACACCCGATGGCAACATTTATCGTGACAATATTCAAGAATACGTGTCACAAGCCGCCGCAGTTAACTACAACCCCAAGGAAATACGGTTACCGACCTCAGATGTTCGCAAACCCAAATTGCCGACCTCCCGGTTTACCCCCCTATGCAAAACCATCGAAAACAAACAAAAAAGTCGGGGGAGACAATTTTACCCAAAATCGGGGGAACAATTTAACCAAAATCGGGGTAAATAATTTCATCAAGGAACAAATTAAACCAACCCCAGATTAAACGACCCCCACTTTTCAGCTCCACCTTACCAAATCCGCTCCGCCCTCCAGGAACCAGTGTGTCTAAGTCCGATTTTTGATAACTAGTCAAGCTAAAGACTCAGTTATGCAGAATAAGCAAAATCAAATTGCAAACATAACGGAACCTGAATCCACCAAATTCGTGAATAGTAATACCGCTTCTACTTCGGTGCTCGGGTTCTCTTCCAACAACATCATTGCAAACCCACAGGTGATATGAAAGCAATCACTACCCGTATCGGTGTTTCCTAAATGGACCCTCAAATTTCTTCTCCTCCTAAAGAGAAGGAAAATGAACCCGAGGTGACAAAGGATACGGTGCAACCAAGCACCGAAAACATCCAACCTCCAGTGGTTCAAACTGATGACCAAATTGGTGAGCCCGTTATTGCTTCAAAGACTAAACCAACATTGCCTTATCCTTCGAGGGCCAACAAAGAAAAGCTCCGTGAAAAAGACAATCTTCTAGCTTCAAAATTTATGAAGATTTTTCGGAATCTCCATTTCGAGCTAAGCTTCGCGGACGCTCTCCTACACATGCCCAAATTTGCACCAATGTTGTAGAAAAGCACCTCAATGACAAAGAGCAGATAATTGAGTGACAATGACGCCGGGAAAACGAGAATTGCTCGGCGGTTATCCTAAAAAAGTTTCCCCGAGGAAACTTGGAGACCCCCGTTATTTCTTATACCAGTGTGACTTTCCGGAATGAAATGAAATGCTTAGCCTTGGCGATCTCTGTGCAAGCATCAACCTAATTCCTCCTACTTTGGAAAAACTAAGTCTCCCAGCTTTGACCAAAACCCAATGATATACTTGAACAGTGCCGACCGAACGTACTCTACTCCACCGTCATCGCCGAGGATGTTCTTCGTGAAAGTTGGAACAATCTTCATTTCTTGCCGAATTTGAGTCCGTTGATTACGTTGCCGATCCTCGGGTTCCCCTAATCTTAGGAAGACCTTTCTTGAGGACGGCACGTGCCTTGATCGACGTTCACGGTGAACAAATGACCCTTAGACATGATGACCAATCCGTAACCTTCAAAGTTGGTGATACTAAGACTTTCTCCTACAATATCATTGAATCGGTTAACCAAGTCGATGTTATTGACATTACTTGTGAAGAATATGTTCAAGAAGTACTTGAAATTTCTAAAAGTAGCAATCCCACTTCTACTTCGGACCTTATGATCGATTCTCGCTCTCCATCTTTCACTCCCTTCGGAGGAAGTGATTTTCTAATGGAAGAGATCGATGCATTTCTTGAACATGATGATTCAATACCACCGGGTGTTGATGGCATCTATGATTCTGAGGGAGATACTGTTTACCTTGAGGAGTTGTTAAGTGTAATCAATAGTGACCCAAATCTCCCTCCGTCACCAGTTTGTGAAATTAATGTGCCTAAAAAGGTTAAATCTTCATGTGAAGATCCTCCCGACCTTGAACTCAAAGACTTACCATCCCATCTTGAGTATGCGTTTTTGGAGGGTGATGACAAATTACCCGTCATAATCGCTAAAAACTTGAAAGATGAGGATAAAACCGCCCTGATCAAGGTTCTTAAGTCACACAAACATGCCATAGCTTGGAAGATTTCTGATATTAAGGGGATAGATCCACAGTTTTGCACCCATAAGATTTTGATGGAGGAAAATGCCAAACCCGTAGTTCAACATCAGAGAAGAGTTAACCCCAAAATCCATGAGGTTATTAAGCAAGAAGTTATCAAACTTCTTGATGCAGGGTTAATTTACCCTATCTCTGACAGCCCCTGGGTAAGCCCGGTTCATTGTGTCCCTAAGAAGGGAGGCATAACCGTGGTGAAAAATGAAGAAAATGAATTAATACCCACTAGGTTGGTTACGGGATGGCGAGTTTGCATCGATTACCGAAAACTCAATGATGCAACTCGTAAAGACCATTTCCCTTTACCATTCATGGATCAGATGCTTGAAAGATTAGCCGGAAATGAGTACTATTGCTTTTTGGACGGATTCTCCGGCTACTTTCAGATCCCGATTGACCCACTTGATCAAGAGAAGACTACCTTCACCTGCCCTTACGGGACATTTGCCTATCGTCGCATGCCTTTTGGGTTATGCAATGCACCGGGCACGTTCCAAAGGTGTATGGTTGCAATCTTTCACGATATGATTGAGAAAACCATGGAAGTCTTCATGGATGATTTCTCAGTTTTCGGTGATTCTTTCTCCTCTTGCCTTTCCCATTTAGACAAAATGCTCCAAAGGTGTGAAGACACCAATCTTGTGCTAAATTGGGAAAAATGCCACTTTATGGTCAAGGAAGGCATAGTCCTTGGCCATAAGATTTCTAAGTCCGGGATTGAGGTTGATAAGGCAAAAGTTGATGTCATTGCAAAATTGCCTCATCCCACTACCGTGAAGGGTATTCGCAGTTTTCTCGGTCACGCCGGATTCTACCGACGATTTATTCAGGATTTTTCCAAAATCGCCCGGCCTATGACCCACCTCCTTGAAAAAGAAACTCCGTTTATCTTCTCGAAGGAATGCATCGAAGCATTTGAAACCCTTAAGATGAAGTTAACCCAGGCTCCAATTCTAGTTGCTCCCGATTGGGACTTGCCCTTTGAAATCATGTGTGATGCAAGTGATTTTGCTGTTGGGGCAGTCCTAGGGCAACGTAAGACCAAGCACTTCCAGCCGATACACTATGCAAGCAAAACTATGACCGAGGCTCAAGCACATTACACTACAACGGAAAAAGAATTACTTGCCGTAGTGTATGCTTTCGAGAAATTCCGGCCATATCTTGTCTTGTCCAAAAGCATAGTGTATACGGACCATTCGGCTCTCAAATACTTGCTTGCTAAGCAGGATGCTAAGCCAAGATTGCTCCGGTGGATTTTGCTGCTCCAAGAATTTGATGTCGTTATCCGTGATAAAAAAGGAGCAGAAAATCTCGCCGCAGACCACCTTTCTAGACTTGAAAATCCCCATCAAAGTGAGCTCGAGAAAAAGGAAATTACGGAAACATTTCCTCTCGAGACACTTGGGATGGTTACTTTTCGTGGTGATGATAATGCCCCGTGGTTTGCCGATTTTGCAAACTACCATGCGGGGAATTTTGTGATCAAAGGGATGTCGTCTCAGCAGAAAAGAAAGTTTTTCAAAGACGTCAAACACTACTTTTGGGACGACCCCTTCTTGTTTAAGATATGTGCGGATCAAGTGATTCGGCGTTGTGTTTCGGGGCAAGAAGCTTTTGGATCATTTATTTAAGCTTGCCACAGTGGACCCACCGGGGGACACTACGGTGCCAATTACACCGCTAAAAAGATCTTCGATTCAGGTTTCTATTGGCCCACGATCTACAAGGATGCCCACGACTATGTCACCCGATGTGACATTTGTCAACGTCAAGGCAAAATTTCGCAACGTGATGAGATGCCTCAAAACTCTATCCAAGTTTGCGAAATCTTTGACATGTGGGGCATTCTGATTTTATGGGGCCATTCCCGTCTTCAAGAGGGAACAAATATATACTCGTGGCCGTTGATTATTTATCAAAATGGGTTGAAAGTAAAGAGCTCCCACATTGACGCCCGTGTTGTTGCAAATTCTTAAATTTCTCTTCGCCAGATTCGGTGCCCCTCGTGCAACAAAGTGATCGCGGAAACCCATTTTTTGCAATGACAATTCGCAAAGGTCATGCTTAAATACGGGAGTCAATCATCGTCTCTCCACCGCGTATCATCCACAAACAAGTGGGACAAGTTGAGGAATTCCCAATCGTGGTTTGAAACGAATCTTTAAAGGACCATGGGCGGAAGCGTGAAAAATCGTGGGGGGGCCTCTTGGTGGATATATTAGATGACGCACTTTGGGCTTCCGTACAGCTTAACAAAACCACCATCGGGTGGCAACTACGCACATGCTGTGTATATGGGAATGGCATGTCATCTACGGTTGAGTTGGAGCACATAGCTTTAACTGGGCCCTAAGCTACAAACTATGATATCAAAAACCGCGGGTGATTCACAGAAAGGTCTGCTCAATCGAATTAATGAACTTCGTGATCATTGCTTAGGAAAATTCTTTGATTTAAAGGAGAGATCAAAGAGAATCCTATGACTCCAGGACAAATATCGTGTTTTCAAATCGGTGCACTCGAGCCTCCTCTTTTAACTCTAGATTGGATTTCTCGGGAAGCTTAAGTACCCGTTGGAGTGGACCATTCCTGCTAACCAAAGTTTTTCCATATGGCACTGTCGTGTTATCCTAAAACCTCCGGGCCCCAAATTTCAAAGTGATTGGTCATCGTTTTATAGCACTTACTTCTGGAGGGGACGTACACAATTGGTAGCCCAGATCTCCACACATTCCCATGAACAATAAATTAAGTGAGACGGGTTCAAGCATAGAGGTGACCTTCAACATGAGCTTCGGGGGAGGCTCCCATGCATATCGTAGTATGTGTAGAAATGGATTAAGTGTTTTCTTGTTGCGTGGAGGTCGCCTTCTTCCACTTACCCATGTTTCGTGTTTGTGTTGGTTTATTTCCTCAGATTGCCGGATTGTGAAGACTCTCGTGCTCTCAGTTTTGTCTTTCATTCACAAGAGTTTCACATCCTCAGCTTCATTTTGGGAATCCAGTATCCAAATCTAATCGACTAACGTTTTATCTTTTGGCACACTTAATAAACGGCCTTAGATTTACGTAGGTACCCCTTTTAAAACATCGAGGACGATGTTTAGTTCTAGTATGGGGGGGATCTTCGATTTGATTTTTGCCTGCAGCCGTTGTTATCACGTAATCCCGTTTTTACCACCAAATTTTTGCAAAAATACCAAAAAAATGAAAAAATTAAAAATTTTCAAAAATAAAATAAGTGTTTTGTCACAGTTTCGACTTTCCTAATGGGTAGAATGAGAATAATTTTTGACTCGATCGGGCGTGTTGAGCCCTAGCTAATTGTAGGCTAAGCTTTCACAAATTCTATTGCTTCGAATTTTAATAAGGTGAAGAACAAGAAGTGATAGAGTTAAATATAAGTTTTATGTGTGAGCAGATTCTTCTAATGATTTTTGAGTAAACTTGTGGCTTTTTCTCCCATCAGCTTTTTATCACCTATCATCGTGCTCATTTCTATTCAACTAGTAAATCGATGTTTTAGAATAATTGCTTCAAATTTGTAACTTGGATTCTTTATAGCGAGGTTTTTCTGTTCTTTGTCATAATGAAAGATAAAATGCCAAAGAAGCATGAATGAAATAGGAATGCAAATGCATGAATATGAAATTACGCCAAAGATGCATGCTTTTGATTATATGGAGCAAGTATAAAGATGTGTACGGGATATCCTCTACGCTAACCTCGAGGGTGGGGGATTCAAAAACTAAGGGACATCTTTACTTCTAGGGTTTTTGTGTGTTGTGTTATCTCACACTAGAAGCGTGGTCTTGGTGGGGTTCAAATCTATGACACCTATCCCATCCCCTTAGCCATATTAGGAGAAGGTGTTGATGTGATTTCCCACTACGCTAGCAACGGGGTGGTTTTCAACTAAGTAATCCGGTCGTTGGCTGTAGTATCCTACTAAGGAGCGGAGGCCTTGGTTAGGGTTCAAAACTAAGCAACGCATTCCTAGCTTTAAGAATTATGTATTATGATGATAATGATGTTGCAAAAAGTTCTACAGTTAAATTTTTCGTTCTTTAAAATCAAGTTAAAGGACCTAATAAGTTGTTGCTTTAGTCATGATTCATCTTGAATTACGACTATGGAATTAATGTGATCTATGGTTGGAGTTGAATTGAGTACACACATTTAAATCTATATCCATATTGGAGTTAAAAGTTCTCAAGTCATATGTATGAGTGCTTAAACATTTTAGACTTATATTGACATAATGATCTTGTTTATTACTGGTTGGATCTAGTTGGAAAAAATCGTGGGACGATGATTATCCGTCAGGGACCATCCGTAGATTATTCTATGGACGCTTCTAATTTCTATGTGACAGTGTTTATATAATAATAGGAAGCTCAAAAACAGGGCAGTCAAAGAAAAGAAAAAAGGAAAATCCAAAAAATATTAGGGTTTGTTAGTGGTACATATAAATTTTTGTGGTGAAAGGGGACTCGTCGACGCTATTGATTCTTTAGTTCCCCCTTGACGAATCACTTTGTACTTTTCGAGGTAATTAGTCAGGGGGTTCAGAGATTCTTAGTTTCTTGTGTGTTTCACTTCATAAAACATTGCGTTTTGAGGACACGGCAATCCTTAGTATGGGGGATTTTGGTAATGTGCTTAATTACACTTTACCATTTTAACATTAAAAACGGACTTATATGACTTAAAAAACGTACTAAATATACATTGTATTTGTTTGTTTTGCATTTGAATTGATCAGGAATACGAATATTTTAAAAAGAAGCAAAAACAAACAAAGCCAGGCACGGGATGGAAAAGACCAAGTCAAATCAAAGCCAAAGTCAGTCAAAGTCAGAAAGTCAACCCAGACAAAGTCTAAAGTCAACCAAATAAAGAAAATACAACTTAAGGGACTAAAACTGCCAAGCCTCAAGATGTGTTACAAAAAGACAAGGGCTGAAATCGGAAATTGAGGGTGAAGTATAACTTTAGGGACCAGTTCTGCCAAACCCCTAAAAGTTGTATCATAAAAAGGGCAAAGTTTACAATGAGGTTATAAGAGATGAGGGGCCAAAGCTGCCAACCTTCCCAAACTCCATCTTTCCCGCCCAACAAAACCCAGGTACAACTAGGGGATGTCATCCCATACCTTCTCCCTGCAAACCACTCAACACCATGGATAAATAATTTCAACCACTCCACTATTTTCCCACCCCATACTTATAATTGCCATGTTGGCAATCCCTCACAATTTCCAAGTAATTTTCGATGGCTGTGATTGACTCAAAAGAAGCACAAAAGAAATTGAAGGCTGGGATTTGGTCTAAGAATGCTCTCACACAACAAACACATTGTGGTTTTTGTCTCACAAAAGAAACACAACCTAGAAGACCAAGGATGAAGAAACTAGTATAAATAGGACCCTTTTGTAAGCCAAAAAGGCATTCTAGCTTATTGTAGTTTAATTGTAATTTAAATTAAGTCATTTTAGTCTTTTAAAAGATTATTGCAACTGTTCTTTCAGCTTTGTATTGTTTTTAAGAATTAATGAAGCAATGAGTTTTTTTTATGTTGAAATCCAATTGTTGAATTCCAAGTTCTCCAAGGTATTACCCAGGACTTAATTGTGTTATACTATAGCTTTCAAATTACGCTTTATGATATAGCTGTTTCAATAAGTATCTTAAATAAGTTAAAAGTAGTTAAGAAGAATCAAAACACATTCACCTAAATTTACCACAGCTTACTTTTGGATGAATAAGCAAACAAAGGGATGTGTGATGGAAATTACCTAGCTTGTCTTTGACAAGCTAGAGCTCGTAGATTAGCTTGTAAAAGCTTGAGCAACCCTGTTTAAGCAAGGGTGTTGTAAGTCTCTCTTTTTCTCGATTTTCTTATTTACTGTAGAACTGCTTATAAGAGCTTATTTTTTACTTATATTTGCTTATTTATGCTTTATTATGTTGTTTAGTACTTATCTACTTTGATTTCAGTTTTTTCCAAAATGATTTGTGCACTTCCCTAGTTAGTACTGGTAGCATGTGTAGTTAATACTGTTGGATTGATTCAGCTTATTTAAGTGCTTATTCTTGATTGAAATCTGCTTATAAGTGTCTTATTTTGTTATTTGATAATCTGTTTTTAACAAATTAGGATCCAATCAGCTTGAAATAAAATGACTTTTGAAAACTTTAAGAGGTTTTTAGAACAAGCAGTACTAACTCCAAGTTAGTACCGCTAGTTCTCTTTTGGGGATTTTAAAGCTAGCGGTACTAACTCAAAGCTAGCGGTACTAACTCCAAGTTAGTACCGGTAGTTAAACTGTTGGATTTTTAATTTGCTTATTTGATCTCACTTTTAGGTTAGTTAGATTAGGTTTTAGGTTATGATTTTTTTGAGCATAAGCTCATTGGAGGGTGAACTAAATCTGTTTGAGGTTTGTTTAAAGTTTTGAGCTTATTTCAATAGCTTATTTTAGGTCTAAAAGTGCTTATTTTCATTAAAATCCAAAAAATAGTAGTGTAGTCATTTGTGCTTATTGTGCTTATTTCAGTGGCTTATTTAAAAAAATGAATAGGTGGGCTTAATAAGGACTCATTAGTGAGCTTATTTCCAAAAGCCCACTTTTCAGTTTGGCTTATTGGTGATTTTAGCTTATTTTGAATTTGGCTTATTTAAGAAAAAGTTAGAGTTTACTACTTTTTGATGCAAATTGAGTTAAGTTAAGTTGTGTTTGGTTGAAAAAGCTTTTTGGAATCAGATTAAGCAACATATAAGCTTTCCAAAACATCTCTCCTTTTTGAATTTGAGCTTATTTTGAGTTTGTAGTGTCCAAAATACCAAAAACTAAAATTTTAGCTTACTTTCTGCAATCAGCAGCTAAATTGGCTTTTTGGAGCTTATAAAGTGCTTATTTTCGCAAGGTTGTCCTTTATCTAAAGTTCTTAAAAAAACATGTCATGAACAACTTTCGTGTTTTGCGTTTTGGCTAAAAATGACTTTTTAAAATCAGCACTTTTTGGGGACTTGGACTAAAATCGGGATTGGGGTTCAGGGTAGGAAAAAAAGAATTTATTTTGGTCTTTTGTCACAAATAGTCCCTGTCGTTAGTCTATTGTTAGTCCTTGTTAGTTTTAGTTTAATTATTAGTAGGTTTAGTTTTTATTCAGTTTAATTAAGATTTAACCATTAGATATAATTTCGGGTGTTTAATTTGTTAAATTTCTGCACTTTTCTCCACTTAGTGTAATTTTTCTAAAAAATTTTGGTTTTTAGCCCTTGTTTTTCGTGCCCGTTTTAGGTTTTAAGTTATATAGCTTTCATTTTTAGGTTTTATTTAATCGTTTTTTTATATTTGATTGGTAAGATAGAAAATTTATCATATCCTTGTCATATTCAAACATCAATCATCACTCCGTCATTCGATTTTCCATTCTAGCCCGTGGGACAAAAACGGACCACGGGTTTTCATACTTCCGGCTACATATATATTTTATTTTGCGTAAACTTTTAACCATTTCCTTGTGCATAGGTAATTGGTTGAGTGTTTGTTTATATTATATATAATATATAATATATATATATTTAATAATTTAAATTATTATTATATTTTATATATTTATATTTATAATAAGCAAACACTCAACCCCATTACCTTTGCACAAGGAATGGTTTACATAGTTCACCAAAATAAAATATATATGTAGCCGGAAGATTGATTTCCCGGGTCGTTTTTGTCCACGAGGCTAGAATTGAATAATCGAATGACGGAGTGATGATTGATGTTTGAATTATGCAAGGGGAATGATAATTTTTCTATCTTACAATCAAAATATAAAAAACGATTAAATTACAAAACTAAAAACGAAAAGCTATATAACTTAAAATCCTTAAACGGGCTCGATAAAAACAAGGGCTACCTAACTATAAACCAAAAATTTTTTATAAAAATTCAATTAAAGGAGAAAAGTGCAGAAATTTAACAAAATTAAAAACCCCAAATTTTTTTTCATAATGGCGATGAGCCACATCTATTTAAAGTTTTTTTTTTTTTTTTTAATTTTTTTTTTTTTATTTTTATTATTTTTTTATTTTTTTTTAGGTTTTTTTTTTTTTTTTTTTTTTTTTTAGTTAATTAATTATTTTATTTTTTTAATATATTTTTTTTTTTTTACTTTAACACTTCCTATTTTATTTTTTTTTTATTTTTTTTTTTTATTTTTTTTTTTTTATTTTTTTTTTTTTTTTATTTTTTTTTTTTTTTTTTTTTTTTTTTTTTATTAATTTTTTTTATTTTTTTTTTAATTTTTTTTTTTTATTTTTTTTTTTTTTATTTTTTTTTTTTTTTTTTTTTTTTTCTTTATTTTTTTTTTTTTATTAATTTATTTAAATAAAAATATTTTTTTTTTTTTAAATTTATTTTTTGTAATTTTTTTTTTAATTTATCTTTTTTACCAACTAGATTTTTTTTTTTTTTTTAAATTCTCCTTTTTTTTTTTTATTATTTTTAATTTTTTTTAATTTTTAATTTTTTTTTTTATTTTATTTTTTTTTTTTTTTTTTTTATTTTTTTTTAATTGTTTTTTTTTTTTTATAATATTTTATTTTTTTTTTTTTTTTTTTTTTTTTTTTTAATTCCCAACCATTTTTTTTTTATATTTTTTTTTTTTATATTTTTTTTTTTTTTTTTTTTTTTTTTTATTTTTTTTTGTTATTTTGTTTATTATTTTAATTACTTTTTTAATATTTAATTTTTATTATTTTTTTATTTTTTTAAAGCTTAATTAATACTAATTAAAACTAAAACCTAGAAATGATAATTAAACTAAACTAACAAGGACTAACTATAGACTAACGAACTGGGACTATTTGTGACAAAAGGACCATTATATATTCTTTTTTTCCTTACCTGAACCCCATCCGATTTTAGTCCCAAGTCCCAAAAGTGCTGATTTAAAAAGTCATTTATAGCAAAACGCAAAATCACGAAAGTTGTTCAATGACATGTTTTTAGAAGACTTTAATAAAGACACCCTTGCTAAAATAATCACTTTATAAGCCAAAAAGCCAATTTAGCTGCCTAATGCAGAACAGCCCATAATAGAGCTAAAATTTTAGTTTTTGTTTTTTGGACACTACAAACTCAAAATAAGCTCAAATTTCAAAGGACGAGTTGTTTTGGAAAGCTTATATGTTGCTTATCTGACTTAAAAATAAGCTCTTTTCAACCAAAACACAACTTAACTTAATCAATTTGCATCAAAAGTAGGAAACTCTAACTTTTTTCTTCTTAAATAAGCCAAAATTCAAATTAGCTAAAATACACCAATATAGCCAAACTGAAAAAGTGGGCTTTGGAAATAAGCTCACTAATGAAGTCTTATTAAGCCCACAATAATTTTTTTAAATAAGGCACTGAAATAGCACACTAAGCTCAAATGACTTACACACTATTTTTTGGATTTTAATGAAAATAAGCACTTATAGACCTAAAAATAAGCTATTGAAAATAAGCTCAAAGCTTTAAACAAACTCAAACAGAATTTAGTTCACCACCTCCAATGAGCTTATGCTCAAAAAAATCATAACCTATAACCATAAACTAAACTATACCTAAAAGTGTGTATCATATAAGCAAATTAAAAATCCAACAGTTTAACTACCGGTACTAACTTGGAGTTAGTACCGCTAGCTTTGATTTAGTACCGCTAGCTTTAAAATTCCCAAAAGAGAACTAGCGGTACTAACTTGGAGTTAGTACTGCTTGTTCTAAAAACCTCTTAAAGTTTTCAAAAGTCATTTTATTTCAAGCTGATTGGATCCTAATTTGTTAAAAACAGATTATCAAATAACAAAATAAGACACTTATAAGCAGATTTCAATCAAGAATAAGCACTTAAATAAGCTGAATCAATCGCACAGTATAACTACACATGCTACCAGTCTAACTAGGGAAGTTGCACATAATCACTTTTGGAAATGAAATTAAGTAGGATAAGTACTAAACAACATAACATAAAGCATAAATAGCAATTATAAGAAAATAAGCTATTATAAGCAGTCTATAGTAATAGAAAATCGAGAAAAAGAGGACTTACAACACCCTTGCTTATAACAGGGTTTGCTCAAGCTTTTACAAGCTCAATTGCGAGCTCTAGCTTGTCAAAGATAGCTAGTTATGTCCATAAGCACATCTTTGTTTGCTTATCATCCAAAAAAGTAAGCTTGTGGTATTTTTGGGTGAATGTTTTTGATTTCTTCTTTACTACTTATCCTTTAGTTACTTAGTGAAAATGCTATCATGAAGCTATTTGAAAGCTTTTATAAACTACAATTAAGCACTGGTTTATAACTTGAGAACTTCGATTTCAACAATTGGATTTCAACAAAAAAAAATCTTTGTTTTTTTTTTCTAAGTTCATTAATTCTTAAAAACAATACAAAGCTGAAAGAACAGTTGCAATAATCTTTTAAAAGACTAAAATGACTTAATTTAAATTACAATTAAACTACAATAAGCTAGAATGCCTTTTTGGCTTACAAAAGGGTCCTATTTATACTAGTTTCTTCATCCTTGGTCTTCCAGGTTGTGTTTCTTTTGTGAGACAAAAACCACAATGTGTTTGTTGTGTGAGAGCATTCTTAGACGAAATCCCAGCCTTCAATTTCTTTTGTGCTTCTTTTGAGTCAATCACAGCCATCGAAAATTACTTGGAAATTATGAGGGATTGCCAACATGGCAATTATAAGTATGGGGGGGGGGAAATAGTGGAGTGGTTGAAATGATTTATCTATGGTGTTGAGTGGTTTGCAGGGAGAAGGTATGGGATGACATCCCCTAGTTGTACCTGGGTTTTGTTGGGCGGGAAAAGATGGAGTTTGGGTAGGTTGGCAGCTTTGGCCCCTCATCTCTTATAACCTCATTGTAAACTTTGCCCCTTTTATGGCTACCAACTTTTAGTGTTTGCAGAACTGGTCCCTAATACGTTATACTTCACCCTCATTTACAGATTCAAGCCCTTGTCTTTTAGTTACACATCTTGGAGGACTTCGCATGATTTTAGTCCCTTAAGTTGTATTTTCTTCATTTGGTTGACTTTAGACTTTGTCTGGGTTGACTTTCTGACTTTGACTTTGATTTGACTTGGTCTTTTCCATCCCGTGCTCGGCTTTGTTTGTTTTTGGCTTTCTTTTTGAATATCCGTTCCTGCACAATTCAAATGCAAAACATACAAATACAATGTATTTTTGGTACGTTTTTAGTCATTTAAGTCCGTTTTTAATGGAAAATGGTATGTGTAATTAAGCACATACCAAAATCCCCCATACTAAGGTATTGCCGTGTCCTCACGCAATGTTATGAAGTAAACACTCAAGAAAACTAAGAATCTCGAACCCCCTCGACTAATTACCTCGAAAAGTAGCAAAGTGTTCGTCAAGGGGAACTAAAGAATCAATAGCTTCGACAAGTCCTGTTTTCACCAAAAAAATTTATATGTACACTAACTATCCCTAATATTTTTGGATTTTCCTTTTTCTTTTCTTGACTGCCTGTTTGACTTCCTTTATTTTTAACACACAGGGATTCATAGAATGAGGAAGCGTCCATAGAAAAATCTAACGGATGTCTGACGGGACATAAATTCATCGTCCCCGATTTTTCACTAGATCACAAAAAAAGTAATTAAAAAGATCTTTTGTCATTATAAGTCTAAATGTTAAGCACTCTACTTGTGACTTGTGACTTTTAACTCCCAATATGGATATTGATTTAAATGTGTTGTACTCAATTCAACTCAACATTAGATAAACTTTATTTCCATAGTCGTAATTCAAAGATGATATGAATCAAAGCAACAACTTTATTGGACCTTGTAACTTGATTTTAAAGAACGAAAATTTAACTGTAGAACTTTTTGCAACATCTTCATCATCATAATCATAAGTTCTTAAAGCTAGGAATGCGTTGCTTAGTTTGAACACCTACCTAGGCCTCGCTCCTTAGTAGGATATCACAACCAACGACCGGTGTTCTTAGTTTGAAAACCCACCCCGTTGCTAGCGTAGTGGGAAATCACATCAACACCTTCTTCCTAATATGGCTAAGGATAGGTGTCTTAGTTTGAACCCCCACCTAGACCTCGCTTCCTGGTGAGATATCACAACACACCAAATCCCTAGAAGTAAAGATGTCTTAGTTTGAACCCCCACCTCGTGGTTAGCGGAGTGGGATATCACGACACATCTTTTACTTGCTCCATATAATCAAATGCATGCTTCATTGGCGTAATTTCAATATTCATGCATTTTTGCATTCATATTTCATTCATGCTTCTTTGGCATTTTATCTTTCAATATACTAAGAACAGAAAAACCTCGCTTTAAAGAATCAAGTTACAAATTTGAAGCTTTTTCTAAAAACATCGATTGACTTAGTTGAATTGAAATTGACGAACGTTATGATTACGGTGGATTAAAAAGCTAATGGGAGATAATGACCACAAGTTATCATATAAGCTTTAGAGAATCTTGCTCAGAACATCATAAACATTATATTTAAACTCTATTCACTTTTGTTATTCACCGTATCTAGTTTCGTAGCATAGAATTCGTGAAAGCTAGCCATACAATTAGCTAGGGCCTCTAACATGCTCATCGAGTCAAAAATTATTCTCATTTCTTACCCATTAGGAAAGTCGAAATTGTGACAAAACACTTATTTTATTTTTTGAAAATTTTTAAATTTTTTCATTTTTTTGGTTATTTTTTGCAAAAATTTGGTGGTTAAAAAGGGATTACATGATAACAACAGGCGCAGGCAAAAATCAAATCGAAGAATCCCCCCCCCCCCCATTACTAGAACTAAAACATCGTCCTCGATGTTTTAAAGGGGTGGTACCTACGTAAATCTTAAGGCCGTTTATTAAGTGTGCACAAAAAGATAAAACGTTAGTCGATTAAGATTTGGGATACTGGAATCCCAAAATGAAGCTGAGGGATGTGAAAAATCTTGGGGAGAAAGACAAAACATGACGGAGCTACCGAGGAGTCTTCACAATCCAGGCAAATCCTAGACAATTAACAACACAACACGAAACATGGGGTTACTGGATGAGGCGAGCCTCCACACACAAGAAAACACTTATTCATTTACACTACTACGTTAAAAGCATGGGATGCCTCCCAGAAGAGTAGCGCTTGTTTAAGGTCGCTATGCTTGACCCGTCTCGCTTGAATTTATTGGGTTCGTCGGGGAATGTGTGGAGATCTGGGACTACCACTTGTGGTACGTCCCCTCCAAGTAGTGCTTTAAACGATGACCATTCACTTTGAAATTTGGCCCGGATAGTTTTAGAATAACTCGACAGTGACCATAGGAAAAACTTGGGTTACAGTGTATGGTCCAACTCCAACGGGTCTTAAGGCTTCCCGAGAAAATCTTCAATCTAGAGTTAAAGAGGAGGACTCGATCACCGACGTTGAAAACGCGATTTTTGATCTTGGAGTCATGGATTCTCTTTGATTTCTCCTTGTAAATCAAAGAATTTTCATAAGCATGATCACGAAGTTCATTAAGTTCGTTGAGCTGAACCTTTCTGTGATCACCCGCGGTTTTGATATCATGTTTGTTTGCTTACGGGCCAGTAAGCTTTTTGCTCCAACTCAACCGGTTTTTAGATGACATTGCTTTCCATATACTAAGCTTGTGCGGATTGCACACGAATGGGTGTTTTTGTAAGCTGTGCGGAAGGCCCAAAGTGCGTCATCTAATTTATCCGACCAAGAGGCACGATTTTCGCCCACGGTCCTTTCAAGAATTCGTTTCAAACCACGATTGGATACCTCAACTTGTCCACTTGTTTGTGGATGATACGCGGTGGAGAGACGATGAGTGACTCCGTATTTAAGCATGACCTTTGCAAATTGGTCATTGCAAAAATGGGTTCCGCGATCACTTATGATTGCACGAGGGGCACCAATTCTGGCCGAAGAGAAAATTTTTAAGGAAATTTGCAAACTACTCGGGCACGTCATTGGTGGGGAGGAGCGCTTTTACTTCAAAACATTTGATAAATAATTCAGACGGACACGAGTATATATTTGTTTCCTCTTGAAGACGGGAACGGCCCCATAAAATCAATGCCCCACATGTCAAAGATTTCGCAAACTTGGATAGAGTTTTGAGGCATCTCATCACGTTGCGAAATTTTGCCTTGACGTGAAAAGTCACATCGGGTGACAAAGTCCGTGGGATATCCTTGTAGATCGTGGGCCAATAATAAATCCTGAATCAAGTGATCTTTTTAGCGGTTAATTGGCACCGTAGTGTCCCTGGTGGGGTCCACTGTGGGCAAGCTTTAAGGAGAAGTCAAAAGCTTCTTGCCCCCGAACACAACGCCGAATCACTTGATCCGCACTTAATCTTAAAAAACAAACATAGCAAGGGTGATCCCGTCCTACAAAGTTGTGTTTGACTGTCTCTGAAAAACTTCTTTTTGCTGAGACATACATCCCTGGAATCACAAAATTCCCCGCATGGTAGTTTGCAAAATCGGCAAACCACGGGGCATTATCATCACCACGGAAAAGTAGCAATTCCAAAGTGTCTCGAGAGGATAATGTTTTCCGTTTTTTTTTGTTTAAAAAAAAATTTTTTTTTTCCTTTTTCTCGGAGCTCACTTTGATGAGGGATTTCAAGTCTAGAAAGGTGGTTGCAGCGAGATTTTCTGCTCCTTTTTTGTCACGGATAACGACATCAAATTCTTAGAGCAGCAAAATCCACCGAAGCAATCTTAGCTTAGCATCCTGCTTAGCAAGCAGGTACTTTGAGTGTCCTGAAGGGTCAGTTTACCACTATGCTTTTGGACAAGACAAGATATGGCCGGAATTTCTCAAAAGCATACACTACGGCAAGTAATTCTTTTTCCGTTGTAGTGTAATGTGCTTGAGCCTCGGTCATAGTTTTGCTTGCATAGTGTATCGGCTGGAAGTGCTTGGTCTTACGTTGCCCTAGGACTGCCCCAACAGCAAAATCACTTGCATCACACATGATTTCAAAGGGCAAGTCCCAATCGGGAGCAACTAGAATTGGAAAAAAAACATAATGCCTGGGTTAACTCATCTTAAGGGTTTCAAAATGCTTCGATGCTTCCTTCGAGAAGATAAACGGAGTATCTTTTTTCAAGGAGAGGTGGGTCATAGGCAGGGCAACAAATTTTTGGAAAAAATCCTAAATAAATCGTTGGTAGATCCGGCGTAACCGAGAATAATGCGAATACACTTCACTGTCTAGTGGGATGAGGCAATTTTGCAATGACATCAACTTTTGATTTATCAACCTCAATCCCGGATTTAGAAATCTTATGGCCAAGGACTATTCCTTCCTTGACCATAAAGTGACATTTTTCCCAATTTAGCACAAGATTGGTGTCTTCACACCTTTGGAGCATTTTGTCTAAATGGGAAAGGCAAGAGGAGAAAGAATCACCGAAAACCGAGAAATCATCCATGAAGACTTCCATGGTTTTCTCAATCATATCGTGAAAGATTGCAACCATACACCTTTGGAACGTGCCCGGTGCATTGCATAACCCAAAAGGCATGCGACGATAGGCAAATGTCCCGTAAGGGCAGGTGAAGGTAGTCTTTTCTTGATCAAGTGGGTCAATTGGGATCTGAAAGTAGCCGGAGAATCCGTCCAAAAAGCAATAGTACTCATTTCCGGCTAATCTTTCAAGCATCTGATCCATAAATGGCAACGGGAAATGGTCTTTACGAGTTGCATCATTGAGTTTTCGGTAATCGATGCAAACTCGCCATCCCGTAACCAACCTAGTGGGTATTAACTCATTTTCTTTATTTTTTACCACGGTTATGCCTCCCTTCTTAGGGACACAATGAACCGGGCTCACCCAGGGACTATCAGAGATAGGGTAAATTAACCCGGCATCAAGAAGTTTGATAACTTCTTGCTTAATAACCTCATGGATTTTGGGGTTAACCCTTCTCTGATGTTGAACTACGGGTTTGGCATTTTCCTCCATCAAAATCTTATGGGTGCAAAACTGTGGATCTATCCCCTTAATATCAGAAATCTTCCAAGCTATGGCATGTTTATGTGACTTAAGAACCTTGATCAGGGCGGTTTTATCCTCATCTTTCAAGTTTTTAGCGATTATGACGGGTAATTTATCATCACCCTCCAAAAACGCATACTCAAGATGGGATGGTAAGTCTTTGAGTTCTAGGTCGGGAGGATCTTCACATGAAGATTTAATCTTTTCAGGCACATTAATTTCACAAACTGGTGACGGAGGGAGATTTGGGTCACTATTGATCACACTTAACAATTCCTCAAGGTAAACAGTATCTCCCTCAGAATCATAGATGCCGTCAACACCCGGTGGTATTGAATCATCGTGTTCAAGAAATGCATCGATCTCTTCCATTAGAAAATCACTACCTCCGAAGGGAGTGAAAGATGGAGAGCGAGAATCGATCATAAGGTCCGAAGGGGAAGTGGGATTGCCACTTTCAGAAATTTCAAGTACTTCTTGAACATATTCTTCACAAGCAATGTCAATAACATCGACTCGGTTAACCGATTCAATGATATTGTAGGAGAGAGTTTTAGTATCACCAACTTTGAAGGTCACAGATTGGTCATCATGTCTAAGGGTTATTTGTTCACCGTGAATGTCAATCAAGGCACGTGCCATCCTCAAGAAAGGTCTTCCTAAGATTAGGGGAGCCCGAGGATCAGCAACGTAATCAATGACCACAAAATCGACAGGAAAGAAGAACGTTCCAACTTTCACGAAAACATCCTCGGCGATGCCGGTTGGAGTAGAAATCGTTCGGTCGGCAAGTTCAAGTATCATTCGGGTTTTGGTCAAAGCTGGGAGACTTAGTTCTTTCCAAATGGAGAGAGGCATTAGGTTGATACTTGCACCGAGATCGGCCAAGGCTAAGCATTCATTTATCTCCGGAAAATCACATGGTATAAGAAATCTACCGGGGTCTCCAAGTTTCTCGGGAAACTTTTTTAGGATAACCGCCGAGCAATTCTCGTTTACCGGTGTCTTTGTCAACTCAATTATCTTATCTTTGTCATTGAGGAGCTTTCTAAACATTGGTGCAAATTTGGGCATGTGTAGGAGAGCGTCCGCGAAACTTAGCTCGAAATGGAGATTCCAAAAATCTCCATAAATTTTGAAACTAGAAGATCGTCTTTTTCATGGAACTTCTCTTTGTTGGCCCTTGAAGGATATGGCAAGGTTGGTTTAGTCTTTGAAGCAACAACGGGCTCACCAATTTGGTCATTAGTTTGGACTACCGGAGGTTGGATGTTTTTGGTGCTTGGTTGCACCGTATCCTTCGTCACCTCAGGTTCATTTTCCATAGGAGAAGAAATTTGAGGTCCATTATAGGAAACACCGCTCGGGTAGTGATTGCTTTCACATTACCTTTCAGGTTAGCAATGGTATTGCTTGGAAGAGAACCCGAGCCCAAAGTAGAAGCGGTATTACTATTCACGAATTTGGTGATCAGGTCCGTTATATTTGCCATTTGATTTTGCATATTTTGCATAACCGCGTCATTAGCTTTGACGTAGTTATCAAAATCGGGCTTAGACACACCTGGTGCTGGTGGAACTGGAGCTTGAAAAGTCGGGGGTTGATAAGTCGGGGGTTGATTAATCTGGGGTTGGTAAACTTGTCCTTGATTGAAATTATTACCCCGATTTTGGTTGAAATTGATCCCCCAATTTTGGTTGTTTTGATGGTTTTGCATAGGAGGAAAACCGGGAGGTCGAATTTGGTTTGCAACCATCTGAGGTCGGTAACTGGCATTCCCTTGGTTGTAGTTAACTGCGGCGGCTTGTGACACGTATTCTTGGATATTGTCACGATAAATGTTGCCATCGGTGGCTGGACAATTTTGGTAAGAATGACCACCCCCGCAAGTTACACAACTTTGCTCGACTGCTTTTACAGGAGCGGGAGCTGGAGTTTGGTTTTTCTTATCGAGAATCAATGCTCTAACCATATCTTTCAGCTCAGCAACATCGGATGAAACTGCTGGGGTGGAAGAGCTCGTACTCACTTTGGAAACAATGGCCTTGCTTCGTGATTGATGAACTTTGGACTTGCTCTCGATGATTTTTAGGCATTCTCGAGGCATTTTATCCAGAAAGTTACCACCCGCAGCGGAGTTCAATGAATCTTGATCATTCGAATTTAGGGAATTATAGAATGTATCAAGTTGATGCAATTCTGAAAACCCATGATGCGGGCATCCCCTAAGAAGATCATTGAATCGGTCCCATGCCTCATAAAATGTTTCATCAAATTTTTGTTGAAATCTCGTGATTTCATTTCGAAGATTTGTCGTTTTAGAGGGAGGGAAGAATTTGTTAATGAATTTCGAAACAAGATCATCCCATGTAAGAATCGATCGAGGGGGTTCTTTTTCAAGCCAAATCCGGGCTGCTCCCTCAAGGGAAAATGGGAAAAGCATAAGCTTAACCGACGTACTCGGGACGTTCGGGAACTTCATCGTAGAAGTGATCTTGTTGAAATATCGGATGTGAGCATGTGGGTCTTCTTTATCATGTCCAAAAAATTGCTTGTTTTGAACAAGATTAAGTAGACCATGCTTGATCTCAAAGTTGTTTGCGGTAATTTCAGGAACAACGATCGCATCCTCGTAACCCTCGGTGGGTGCTTCGAGTAATTGCGTCATAGTACGATTATCGGCCATCGTAACTATGGGAGGATTGTTATTTGGTTTCTCAAGATTGGGTGATTCAACAGAAGTTTGTCGGACTTGTTGTTGTCGACGTTTACGGGCTTGAGAACGAGTGCGCATGCACAAAATAGAAATTTAAAAAGAAAATTTACACTAATTTTTTTTTTGGTTTTTCAATGATTTATTCACAATTGATTTTAACGGACAATGAGATAAGACAACTTCAACCAAATAATCTACTTACTTCACGGTAGCTCTCAAAAAGATAAACGCACAGGTGAGCGGAGGAGTAGGAATAGCGCGAAGCTTATTTCTCCTTTCGGGTCGTAGTTCCTCGGAACAACCCTCCTTATACCCACTTTATAGTTTGTTTTAACTTTTCAAGGTGAGCCGTACGTTGTAAGAGACACAAATGGCAAGTTTTTGAATCTTTTGTTCGAGTTGGGAACCAACAAGTTCACCGGAAGTTATTATGATAATACCTCGATTGAGAATATTATATTTTGGTATTTTTACCAATTTGTGAATTTTATTTCTTGATTAAGACAATGTTTTTATATATATATATATATATATATATTTTTTATATGATAATTATACTAATAAAAGAAAATGAAAAATATTTTTGTACTTTTTATATTTTATAGAAGAAAATATTCACAGATTCCAACACAAATTTTCAACGTAACGATAATTCGTTTTTAGTCTCCCCGACAACGGCGCCAAAATTTGACTCGCGTGTTCTCACCCCTATTTATATATAGATAAATGTAAACAAATATAAATATATAACAAGGATCAAAATCCACAAAAATCAATAAAACCGAAAGTAGTATAGAGTATCTCCAGGTCGTTATGTCCCAAAGAGGCTTGAATGGAAAAATCGAAAGACGAAATGATAATTAATGTTTGAATATGACAAGGATATGATTTGGGCACTAAACCTAAAAAGCAAATGCGCGAAAAGATAAGTAAGGAAAACAAGCTAGAGCAAGCATAAAGGCTAGGAATGGCAAAAACACTAAAAACTTTTACACTAAGACACAAATAAGCTCAAATAAGCTCAAGACAAACCAAATAAGCTAGACTAACTCTAAATAAGCAAATTCAACAAACAATTAAGCTAAATTAAGCAAGAGAAAGTTAGTACTGCTAACAATTTTGACTACCAGTACTAACTTGGAGTTAGTACTGCTAACAATTTTGACTACCAGTACTAACTTGGAGTTAGTACTGCTAGCTTTAAAGTTAGTACTGCTAGCTTTACAAAACAAAATGAAACAGGAAATAAGCAAATAAGCTAAAACAGATATTTAACTAACCCTAAATAGCACTCAGGCATAAGAATAAGCAACTAGAATAAACTAAAGTGGCAAATAAGATTAAATGCTACAAACTGATACACTATTAAGATTGCTTTGAAAAGGCAAATAAGCTTAAATAAGTTCTACTAAAGACAGTAAACGAAAATGGGCTTAATCTACTCTAAAAAGCTAAGGAAATCTTAAATAAGCAGAAACAATAAGCTAATAAGCAATAATGAACCAACAGTTTTAACTACCAGTACTAACTTGGAGTTAGTACTGCTAGCTTTAAGTTAGTACTGCTAGCTTTAAAAATCCCAAAATTGAACCAGCAGTACTAACTGTGGGTTAGTATTGCTTGTTCCAAACACCCCTTAAAGTTTTCAAAAATCATTTTTCTTTTTGTTTTAAGCTGATTTGGTGCTAAACAGATTATCAAATAACAAAATAAGACACTTATAAGCAGACTTCAATCACTAATAAGCACTTAAATAAGGTAAATTCTTAACAGTGTTAATACATTACTACCAGTACTAACCTCAGAAAGTGAAACAAACTATTTTTAAAACTAAAACAACTAAGCAAGATAAGCATTAAACATCATGATAAAGCATAAATAAACAAATATAAGTAACAAATAAGCACTATTAAGCAGTTCTACAGTAAATAAGCAAAATAAGAAACATAAAAACTTACAACTCTCTTGCTCAAAACAGGGTTAAACAAAGAGTCTACAAGCTCTAGCTTGTATAAAACAAGCTAGTGAGAGTCCATAAGCCCATCCAGAACTGGCTTAACATCCATAAGCTGTGGTATAATGGGGTGTGACCTTTTGTGACTTATTTTTTGTACTTAAACTTTAGTATTTGAGTTAAAACAAATGACTTATGTGATTTTATAAGACTTAAAATATATTAAGTAGAGCTATTAACAAAAGGAAAAACAAAGAATCAAGAATTGACTTAAAAATTTCAAATTTGCATTTAAAGTTACAAGACTTGGAAAAATAAAATTGCATAAAAATAAGCTGAAACTTAACTAAGAACTAGATAAAAACGACACTAACTCACTCTCTAACTCTCACTAACTCACTTTTTTTTGAGTTACAATGGCCCTATTTATACTAAAGAGAAAACTACAATTTTGGTCCACTATCTTTACCGGGTATAACACTTTTGGTCCATTTTTAAAAAAATTTGCGGGTTTAAGCAAAAGCCCCCCTGAGTAATCTATTTCAATTTGAGCCAAATCTAAAAATTTAGTTAAATTGATTTGGCTCAAATGTGAAATGGTAATACTCGGGTTTTGGCTCAAATGTGAAACCAAAATGTTAGATTTGGGCTCAAATGTGAAATGGATACTCGGGTTTTGGTTGAACCCGCCAAAATTTTTAAAAAAAATTAGTCAAAAAGTGGTTATACTCCTGAAAGATAGTGGACCAAAATTGTAGTTTTCTCTATACTAAAATGAACTAAGGTCTTGGTTTCTTGGTCTTCCTTCCCTTCTTTCTTCTGTGTTTCTTTGTAGAGACAAAAACCAAGTGTGCTTGTTGTGTGAGGGACTTGATAAAAGTAATCTCAGCCATTCAATCTTCTTGTGCTTCTTTTTGAGTCAATCACAGCCATCGAAATCACTTGGGAATGGGTGGGATTGCCAACTTGGCAATTATATATGGGGAGGTGGTGATAGTGGAGGAGGGGGAAGTGTTTTATCCAGGGTGTTGAAGGGTTGCAGGGTAAGAGAAGGTGAGGACACCCGTGAGTTGTATCTGGGGTTTTGTTTGGGCGGGAAAAATGACTTCTAGGGAGTTGGCAGCTTTGGCCCCTCATCTCTTATAACTTTATTGTGAAATTTGCCCTTTTATGATACAACTTTAGGGGTTTGGCAGAACTGGCCCCTAAAGTTATACTTCACCCGGAATGCAATTTCAGCCCTTGTGATACAACTTGAAGTTTGGCAATTTTAGTCCCTCAAGTTGTATTTCCTCCACTTGGCTATCTTTTGACTTTGACTGACTTTGCCCTTGATTTGACTTTGTCTTTTCCATCCCGTGCTTGGTTTAGTCGTTTTTGCTTTCTTCTTGTCCTTTTCTCGAATATCCATTTCCTGCACAATATAAATGCAAAACATACAAATACAATGTATTTTTGGTACGTTTTTAGTCATTTAAGTCCGTTTTTGGTAGAAAATAGTATGTGTAATTAAGCATATACCAAGCTTATTAGAGCTTATTAATCATTTCTAAACACAGTTTCAACAATATTGCTTAATAGTAAAAACAAAATTAAAACTCAATTTAAAAAGAAACTAAATTTTTATTAATTAAAAGGTGATTACAAGCTTGAAAAGGGAATGTCGGTTACCCTTAATCACTTCACTTCATTACTTGTTGCTCGAATACAAGAAGAAAAGAGTAGGAAAATGGAAGAAATTTAGAGAGAGAAACAAGAGAGAGAAAATGGTTGAATTACTTGCAAAATGGAAATTACAAATGAACCAACACCTTCTCCTTCCTTGGAGAGGGGTATTTATAGTAAAGACTAAAAGGCTTGCATGCCTTTAGTAATTCTACGGGCCGGGCTCGGGTTTACTTGGGCTTTCGCCCGATACACGTGACCGATTAGATTACAAATAAGAGCCCGTTTACCCGTCTAGCCTAATACAACGTATATTAATTTAGTGACCGAGACCTAATATAATTATGAACGAACTTCCATTGTTCGACTCAATATTTTGAGGCTAACAATCTCCCCCGAAGTGAGTTCATTGTGACACTCCCTCGTGAGATCAATGAGATTGCTATAGTCGTTAAGCTCTTGTGATCTTTGTCTCTGTCTACGTTGTAGGCTTGTTCCTTCATGCTTTGTGATCTTTGATCTTGAGCCTTTGTCATTGTCTTTAGACTTCGTCTTTTTCGTCCGAGATCTTTAAATCTTTATCCTTCCGTCTTGATCGTCTTTGCCACCTTGCGATCTTGTGTCTTGACCAACATGCTCATACTTTGCATCATCTTGAAAGCTTTCTAACAATCTCCCTTGATAGACTTGATATCTTTGAAGGAAGATCTTGTATATCAGAGTTTGTGCGGAAGTCTTTGTCTTTAATTCTTGAGCTTTCATGATTCTTGAATCTTGATGCTTATAGAGGTGTCTTTGTTTGTTGGAGCATGAGCAAGTGGTATGAATCCGACTTCTAGCTGGAATGAGGCGATCACCATCTCCCTAATTTTATGTATACTGAAATCAATACAGTTAGAATAAAAGCCGGGTGGTATTGAATATGCTTTTGTCATTTCGTCCGGATTTGGTCAGATTACCTCCGGTTCCGTAGGTCCATTTTACAGTATAAAACTTACTGTGATCAGGGTAGATTTCAAGAATCTCCTTGAACAGGGTTTCCAGCTTCAAAGGAGTAGGGTCTTCTAACACAGATGTATTAGATTTGCCATGCTTGCTTGTTTCTCATTACCGGAACGTTCAAAGCAGACAACACGGTAAGAGTGAATCAGATAGTTACTATCTTTCTGATTATGTCATCAATTCATTTACTGCCTTTACGATATCCAGGGGACACAAGTTGATTCATAAGAATCTTGCAAGTCACTACGCATTAGTCATTGTGGACTACTAAAGGAGTATCACTCTGAATGTTCTGGCAGAATCACATGGATAATGCGTAGGACTCTTGTTAACAGCTTGTGAACTTAATGATGTTCGACAAGTGTTAGTCATGGAATGTGTCCTAATGAGATTTATTTGATGATCTCTTGGCTCTAGACTCGATTAGTGCATTTTGGTTTTTAGTAATCGGAGGCTGAGTGATGCCACCTATTCATATTATCTAACTCAGAGTGAGGAAAAGTCATTAGTAGTATGTGTATCTCGTGACAAATAGACAAGTTCTTTTGAGAGACTCGAATGGCTGGGAAGGGTTGTGCATTGCTTCACTGGGTCCAATGATGTCGTCATTCTATGTCAGCAATAACATAGATGATTATGATAGGCATATGTATTGACCCGGTTTTTGCCTAAGTTGTGTGGAGGGCTTCTTTCTTTAGACCCTTTATCCATACATTTCTTTTTAATTCTTCAACCCCTTCAATGCTTACCAAGACGTCATTACTAACACCTTGTTGTGATTGTTCCAGTGTTAGCTCAATCTTAGTCGGCATTCTTCCCTTATACACATTCATCTCCAATCATACCTAAGGACTGCTATTTCTAACTATGGAGTGTCCTTGGGTAGATCCCTCCAGTTCTGGTTGGATCATAGGAACATATACCTAACCCTTACCACCTTATGTCTCGAATCTTCGTGAAAATAAAAGATGTTGTAGGGTATGAGATCGACCATTTAAACCGGTTTCTGAATAGCACTTTGAGTCTTTTAGATCACATTTTAATTACATTTCTCCCCTTATTTTAAATTCTAAGTCACTTAGATTTTGAAATACTGTGTGATTAAAATTTGTCTTGAAATACCATGGGGAAATCTTTTACTTAGCATGAATTATATGGAACATAAACTTGCTCCCCCTCAATTGTAATATGTTTGACACCAAAAACAATGATACCAAGTTGTAAAATGAAATATAAAATATTAAGGTGAACACTTAGTCATCTTATAACTATCATTCTATTGAATTGTCATTATTATCTTGTTGTTATTAAGAGACTTTTTGGGAATGGTTTGAATACATAAAAATGGTCGTGAGATGATGTATCCAAACTCATTAATTGTTGTTTTTCAAAAAACTCCCCCTTGAAAGGGGGGTGGGGGGGAAATTTTTGGGGGGGGGGGGGAAGTGTTGAAATCACACATTTTTGAAAGATTTGAATCGTCCAGTGAGAAATTCTTGATAAAAATTGTGTGTTAACACTCCATCTTTCAAGGGGGAGTTTTTTGAAAAACAACATTTAATGAGTTTGGATACATCATCTCACGACCATTCTTATGTATTTAAACCATTCCCAAAAAGTTTCTTAATAACAACAAGATAATAATGACAATTCAATATAATGATAGTTTATAAGATGACTAAGTGTTCAACCTTGAAGTTTATATTCCATTTTTTTACAACATTGGTATCATTGTTTTTTGGTGTCAACATATGTAAATTTGAGGGGGGGAGCAAGTTTATGTTCCATATAATTCATGCTAAGTAAAAGATTTCCCATGGCTATTTCAAGGACAAATTTTAATCACACGTATTTCATAATCTAAGTGGACTTAGAATTTAAAAATAAGGGGAGTAAGTAATTAAAAATATGATCTAAAAAAGACTCAAAGTGCTATTCAGAAACGGTTCATGTGGTCGATCTCATACCCTACAACATCTTATTCAGAAAGATTCTGAGAATAGGTGGGTAGGGTTAGGTATTTGTTCCTATGATCCAACCAAAACCGGAGGGAGGGAATACTACCAAGGACACTCCATAGTTTAGAAATAGCAGTCCTTAGTATGATGGAGATGAATGGTGTATAAGGGGAAGAATGTCCGACGAGATTGAGTCTAACACTGGATTGTACAATCACAACAAGGTGTTAGTAATGACGTCTTGTAGCATTGAAGGGGATGAAGAATTAAAAAGAAATGTTATGATTAAAAGGGTCTAAAGAAAGCAGCCCTCCACACAACTTAGGCAGAAACCGGGTCAATACATATGCTGTCAGAATCACAATGTTGATTGCTGACATTGAAGACGACATCATGGACCCAGTGATGCAATGCACAACCCTCCCCAGCCATTCGAGTTTCTCTCAAAAGAAACTTGTCTCATTTGTCACGGAGATACACACGACTTCTATTGACTTTCTCACTCTGAGTTAGTTAATATTGAATAGGTGGCAGTCTGCTCCAGCCTCCGATTACTAAAAACCAAAATGCACTAATCGAGTCTAGAGCCAAGAGATCATCAAATAAATCTCATTAGGACACATTCCATGATAAACACTTGTTGAACATCATTAAGTTCACAAGCTGTTGACAAGAGTCCTACGCATTATTCGTGTGATTCTGCCAGAACATTCAGAGTGATACTCTTTAGTATTCACAATGACGAATGGAAATCCTTCCAGTGTCATCATCAAATAGCACTGCGGTAGGTGACTTGCGAGATTCTATATGAATCAAGCTTGTGTTAACTGGATATCGACAAAGGTCCAGTAAATGAATTGACGACATAATCAGAAATATAGTAACTATCTGATTCACTCTTACCGCGTTGTCTGCTTTGAGACGTTTAGTAATGAGACCTAGCAAGCATGGAAAATCTAATACATCTATGTTAGGAGACCCTACGCTTTGAGCTAGAAACCCTGTCAAGGAGATTCTTTGAATCTACCTGATCACAAGTACAGTATTTATACTGTAAAACGGTCCTACGAAACCGAAGGTTAATCTAACCAAATCCAGACGAATGAAAAAGCCATATTCGTCTACCCGCTTTATTGCTAACTGTTTTATTTCAGGATACATAAAGATGGAGATGCTGATGCCTCATTCCAGCTAAAGTCGGATTCATTACCACATGCTCATGCTCAAACTATAAAGACATTCCATAAGCATCAAGATTCAAAAATCATGAAAGCTCAAGAATTAAAGATAAAGACTTCCGCACAAACTCTGATATACAAGATCTTCCTTCAAAGATATCAAGTCTATCAAGGGAGATTGTTAGCAAGCTTTCAAGATGATGCAAAGTATAAGTATGTTGGTCAAGACACAAGATCGCAACGTGGAAAAGACGATCAAGACGGAAGGATAAAGATTTAAAGATCTCAGACGGAAAAAACAAAGTCTAAAGACAATGACAAAGGCTCAAGATCAAAGATCACAAAGCATGAAGGAACAAGCCTACAACGTAGACAGAGACAAAGATCACAAGAGCTCAATGACAAAAGCAATCTCATTGATCTCACGAAGGAGTGTCACAATGAACTCACTTTGGGGAAGATTGTTAGCCTCAAAATATTGAGTCAAACAATGGAAGTTCGTTCATTAATTATATTATGTCTCGATCATTAATTAATATACGTTGTAATAGGCTAGACGGGTAAACGGGCTCTTAAATGTAAGCTAACCGGTCACGTGTATCGGGCGAAAGCCCAAGTAAACCCGAGCCCGGCCTGTAGAAATACTAAAGGCATGCAAGCCTTTTAGTTTAGGTATAAATACACCTCACCTAGGAAGGTGAGGTGGTTGGTTCATTTGTAACTTGCAAGTAAACTTTCCCATTTTCTAGTTTCTCTCTCTAGTTTTTCTTTTACTTTCTCTCTCTATAAATCTTCTCATCTCCTAAGCTTAATTTCTTATTCTTAATTATGAAGTGAAGTGATTTTCTTACTTACGACAGTGTATCAGCTGGCTTACAATCAATCATCCCTGTTTCTGCTAGGAGATCTAGTATATACTTTTTCTGACAAATGAATATTCCCTGCTGTGATCTCATAACTTCAATTCCAAGGAAATACCTTAGATTTTATAAGTCCTTCATTTCGAATTCTGTACATAATCCTTCTTTTAGCTTCTTTATTTCACTTTTATCATTCCCGGTGATAATCATGTCATCAACATAGATTATTAAACATGTCACACGATCTCCTTTGTGACTAAGAAATTGGGTGTGATCTGAGTTACTTTGTTTGTATCCATACTTTTTCATTGCCAGTGTGAACCTGCCAAACCATGTTCTGGGTGACCGCTTTAGCCCATACAGAGACTTCAACTTACAGACTTCTCCATGTTTGAAATGCTGAGAGATTCCAAGCGGGGCCTCCATATATACTTCTTTTTTTAATTCTCCGTGTAATAATGCATTCTTCACATCGAACTGATGAAGAGGCAATTGATCATGGGTGGGCGCGTTTGTAATCCGGAGGAAGATATTTGATGATTGAAAAATTGTTAAATAAGATCCTTTCAACTACACCTCCAAAGGACCTTAAAACAAAGTGATAATGACAGCGAGGACAATAAAAATCATTTCGAACAAATTGTAATTGAGCCTCCGAATTAGAGGTAAAACGATTTTCCGTCTCACATAGAATATGCATTCTAGGAAGAAAACGATAAGTTACCAGTTAATCTTTCAAAAGGTTTTAAAAAGAGAGAAAAAAGATGCTCTTTTAAAAGTGCTTAAATCTCACAAAGGAGCCATTGCTGGAAAATCACCGACATCAAGGGTATCGACCCTCATTTTTGTACCCACAAAATCTTGATGGAAGATGATTACAAACCTACGTTTCAAAGTCAAAGCGGGTTAACCCAAAAATTCATGATAATTCAAAAAAGAGGATTCTAAAACTCTTGAGCCGGAATGATATACCCGATCACTGACAGCCCATGAGTATGTCCAGATGCATCGTGTTCCCAAGAAAGTGGGCAAAACCGTCGATGCTCAATGAGAAGAAAATGAATTAATTTCGACACGTTTAGTTACTGGATAGAGAGTTTTGTATCGACATATGAAATAAAATGTAGCAACACGAACAGAACAATTTCTCCATAACCATTTGTGGATCAATATTGAAATGATTAGCTGAATGAAGTTCTACTTGACGATTTATAATACTTCCAAATACCAAAAATCCCCAAGACCAGGAAAAACTACTTACACATGCCCGTATGGAACTTTGCGTACCGACTCATGCCATATGGTTGGTGTAATTCTCCCGGTACTTTTCAACAGTGTATGATGCCATATTCCATGAATATGATTCGAAAAGACCATGGACAGTGTTTTTTATGGATATTCTTAGTTTTTGGGGATAGTTTCGATTCATGCCTCTCCAATTTAGAAAATATGCAAAAATGGTGTGAAGACACGAATTTAGTTCTTAATTGGGAGAAGTGCCACTTTATGTGTAAAGAAGGAATTATGTTAGGGCATAAAATTTCAAAGGCGGGAATTGAGGTCGATCGTGCTAAAGTCGATGTTATCGCTAAGCTTCCTCACCCGACTACAGTTAAAGGTGTTAGAAGTTTTTTAGGACATGCAGGTTTTTACCACCAATTTATCCAAGACTTTTCTAAAATTGCTAGACCAATGACCCACCTTCTTGAGAAGGAAACACCATTTGTGTTTTCTAAAGATTGTAATGATCTTTTTCAGACTCTTAAAAGAAGCTTACCGAAGCACGCTAACTTAGTGTCCCGGATTGGAACTTACCATTCGAACTCATGTGTGATGCAAGTGATTTCGCGATTGGTGCAGTTCTTGGACAACGAAAGATGAAGCATTTTCAGCCTATACATTATGCTAGCAAGACTATGACTGAAGCTCAAATTCATTACACTACCATGGAAAAGGAAATTCTTAGCATTGTGTAGCTTTTGAAAAGTATCCGTGGCATACTTGATCTTATCTAAAAGCATATTGAAAACGGATCACTCGGCTTTAAAGTACTTATGAACAAACAAGACGCTAAGCCAGTTGACCCGATGGGTTCTACTCCTACAAGAATTTGATATCTCCATACCGTGAAAAAAAAGGAGTGAGAACCTTGCGGCATACCATTTATCTAGAACTTTAGAATCCACTATAAGTGATGTTTATAAAAGAAAGACAAAAATGGACATTTTCCTTTAGATACCTTGAGTTATTTCTAGTGAAAACCCGCAAATTAACCATGCGTGGGAATTTTATTAGTCAAGGAATGTCAACTAACAAAAGGAGGAAGTTTTTTAGAGACGTTAAACTATTTCTTGATGATCCTATCTTTTATTCGTACTTGTTACGGATAAAACATCGACGGTGTGTGCATGGGCAAGAAGCTCTTGAGATCCTCAAAGCTTGCCATGAAGGACCCACCGAGGGCCATCATAGTGCCAATCTCACCGCTCGAAAGTAATTTGATGGCAGGTTATCTTTGGCCTACCATATATCGAATCCCATATGATGATCAAATCTTGTGATACGTGTCAAAAACAAGGCAAAATTTCACAACGAGATGAAATGCCTCAAAACGCTATCTAAGTTTGTGAAATCTTTGATGTATGGGGTATTGATTTTATGGGACCATTTCCGTCTTCAAGAGGAAACAAATACATCCTCGTAGCTGTTGATTATCTTTCGAAATAGGTTGAAGCAAAGGCGCTCCCCACAAATGATGCTAGGGTTGTAGTAAAGTTTTTAAAATCCCTTTTTGCCCGATTTGGAACACCTAGAACTATAATAAGCGATCGCGAGACCCATTTTTGTAACGATCAGTTTGCTAAAGTAATGTCTAAGTATGGAGTCACCTATCGTCTAGCTACCGCTTATCACCCTCAAACGAGCGGTCAAGTGAAGGTGTCCAATCGAGGTTTAAAACGTATTCTAGAAAGGACGGTTGGAGAAAACCGTACCTCATGGTCTGACAAATTAGATAAAAAAAAAAAAAAAGCTTTGTGGCATTTCGTACTGCTTTTTAAGACACCAATTGGTGTACGCCCATACAAGCTTGTTTATGTGAAAAAATCTTGCCATTACCAATTAAGTTATAGTCATAAAGCATACTGGGCTTTGAAACATGCTAACTCGATCTTACAACCACGTATCACGAAAGCTTTAGCTTAATGAACTTAATGAGCTTCGTGATCAAGCTTATGAGAATTCTTTGATTTATAAGGAGAGAACGAAGTAGCTTCACGACTCAAAGATCAAAAACCGCATTTTCAATGTTGGTGATCAATTTTTACTCTTCAAATCTCGTCTAAAGATATTCTCAGGAAAGCTTAAAACTCATTGGTTAGGACCTTTCACCATCACCAAAGTTTTTCCATACAGAACTGTTGAGTTATCTCAACCTGATGGTCCGAACTTTAAGGTGAATGGTCATCGTGTGAAGCATTACTTCGGAGGGGACTTGCCACCAAAGGAAGTCCAGGATCTCCACACTCTCCCTAAGGACGAATAAATTCAGGGATCGAGTCAAGCTATATGACTCGGTTTCCAAAAACAAAGCGCTTCGTGGGAGGCACCCCACGCTTATCCATTTCTTATTTTTATTATAGTTTCTAATGTGTGAGGAGGCTTGTACTCTTCCGTTCTTTGTGTTTGTTGTTTGTACTTGTGATTGTTTGTAGGATGAACCCAAGAAATTTTGAAGCCTCTCGTGTTCAGTGTTGTGTCCCAGTTCACTCGAGCTTCCTATCCTTTGTTTGAAATTAGTTTGGGGAAATCCAATATCCTTCTTCCATTATCGTATTTCCACGATTTAATCTTTTGCATAATTAATAAACGGCTTAGATTTGCGTAGAGACCCGCCTTAAACATTGAGGACAATGTTTCGTTTTAGTTTGGGGAGGGAATCTATCGATTTGATGTTGCTTGCTTATTGTTTTGTTCTCGCGTACCCGTTTTCCCACAAAAATAGCAAAAATTTTAAATTTTTAAGTTTTTATTTGTAGGAAAAAATGAAAAAATAAAAAAAATATATTAGTAGTTGATAAAAACAAAATAAGTGTTAAGACACGAATGTAGGTTTTCTGTTGGTGAGAATAAGAAGTAAATTTTGACCCGATCGAACGTGTTGAGTTCTAGCTTTCTCCCTTAACAATTAATGATGATAGTTTGTGCTAGTCTCATGTAGACTTTAAACATGCTAGACTTGAAATCATTAGTAAATGAAGACTTGTGCTAATCTCAAGTAGATTGTTTAAATATGCCGAGTGGATTTTATATAGGCTAATATTTGCGAATCTTATTAAGTTTTAAATTGCAAAGAACAAGAGATGATAAGTATAATTATAGAGTTGTGATGCTAACATAAATAGTGATTTCTTTAAGGCTCATAAGTGTTAATTGTGGCTTTTTCTCCCATTAGCTTGTTTCACCTTTATATATAATTGTTTAATAAATAGAGTTGTGCGGTTTTTTGGTTAATAATTAGTTCATAGCGGTTTTCTTTAGTTCCTTTGTGATTAAGATAAGTATACATCTGGAATACTTAATTTGACATACTATATGTATCACATTAATAAATATTTTGCTTATCCCTTAAAGAGTCTTAGGGTATATGGGGTAAGTAAAATTAATAAGTGAAATTATAGCCTTATTCGTTCCTTAAAGAGCCTTAGGGTATATGACATGAATGGAACCTAAGTAGCCTAATAAAAGCCAAATTTTAGTTGCCTCGATGTGGACTTAATCTTGATGACATTTGATCTTTTAAAAAGGGCTAGGAGCTAATTATTACGTTTTAATCATTCCGCTTTATTTTTTTGGAATTAATAAGTATCGAAATAAAGTCTTAAAGAGATTTCGGGTATATGACTTAAATAAAATCTTGAGATACAAAATTAGGAATAAGGGAGGAAGAAGTAATACACAATTAGCTTTATGAGTAGTGTTAGCATCATAACTTGTATTTTACAATGATCTTGTTTTTAAGCTTGGCTTGGAGAAGTAAAAGTCGGGGACGATAAATTTATCTATTTGGACACTTTTTGTTCCATGATCCTAAAAGTTATCAATGAATAATGAAAGCAATACATTATGTCACACATGAATAAGTTGAAAGTTAGAAATAATGAAAATCATAAAAATGGAAAAATATTGAAAAATAGGAAAACGGGGTGTTTTAAAACTTGTTATTTCTTAACTCTCCCCACAAAAGACTTTGCTATTTTTCAAAGGATTAGTTTGGGGGGGTTTTAGAGTATTTGGTTTTAGAGCATATAACATTGCGTGAGGACACGACAATCACTTAGTTTGGAGAATTTTGATATGTGAGAAATCACATATCCGTTTTATATAAAAATGACCCTAAAAAGATGAAATAATGCAAATTATGCTTGTGTATTGTGTATTTTGTCTTTTGTGATGTGTAGGTGCGGATATTTCAAATATCACATGAAGAAGGCCAAAATGGGACAAAAACGAACACGAGATGGAAAGAGTATGAAAAGCTGAAGCCGAAGGCGTACCCGTCTTTCACGGGCCAACCCGGGCCCACTTAATGGGCCGGGTCAACCCACAATTAAAATACAATAAACCAAAAAGCTCATATATTTCTAAAACCCTTTTCGGTCCAAAGTCATATGAAAAAAGCCCAAAAGCCCAAACCCTTTTTTATCCCAAGTCAAACCCCCAAATATCTTGGTCAAAACAATAGAACGGGTCAATGAATAGTCAAAATTACTATTCATCTTCCCTATTTCCCTCCATTTCACCTTTCACCACGCAGGGTAAAATCAACCAAGTATACTAGCCCCGTCCTTCTAGAAGGCTCAGTCTGACACTCTGACACATTACTTATCCACGTTGGCAATCCCAACGAATTTGATTGGAGGATGGGACGTGTAAGGCAAAGAACGGTCAAGATCAAATGCGTGGAGGGCAAACAAAGAATGAATGGCTTGGATTGGAAGTGGGGGAGCGTCTATGAGCCTAGAAGCTTCATTTCTTCACTATATAAAGAAGGCCTCACTCACAGATTCAGTATGTAGGATCTAGTGTAGTTTTTAGCTTATTAGTCATTTTTAGCTTATTTTGTAATCGTTTTAATGTAATGTTTTCAATTGAATTTTCTTCAAGCTTGTAATCAGTTTAAGTAATAAATAAAAGCTCAGTTTTCTTATTGTTCATTTTAAATTCATGTTTTTACCTTATAAGCACTATGGTTTAAATAAGCTCTCTTATACTCTTTTAAGCTCAATAAGCATTCATAATTACTAATAAGCTAGCTTAATACTCAGTTAAGCTCTCAAAGCTTAACTGAGCTTATCAATATTCAAATCTCTCCCCAAATTATACCTCTGCTTATTTTGGAAGGGAAGCCAGACTTGGAAGGGCTTCCATGACCTTACCAGCTTATCCTAGATAAGCTGGAGCTTTGTTGAGTAGCTCCTTGAGCATTTATATAAGCCTTGTTTGTGCAAAGGCTTTTGTAAGTTCTTATTTTCCTTTTTTAAGTTTAATTTTGCATTTTAGCTTATTTCTGCTTAATGTTAGCTTATTATTAGTTAGAGTAGATTAATATTGTTTATTATAGTTGTTAGTTGCTTATTGTATTCAAGTCTTAGTTTAAATCTTAGTTTTCAAGTATTTGATATTAAATAGTTAAAAATCTAAAAATATTTGCATAATCTGTTAGCTTATTGTTGCAGTTTATTTGATTGTTATAATTTGCTAAAAAGGACTTTTATAAACTAACTAGTATCTGGTATAGCTTATCTAAGCTTTAAATCTCAATTTTATAAGCTTAAAATGATGTTAAACTGTCTAAAGGGGTGTTTGGCACAAGACAGCACTAACTTGAGTTAGTGCTGTCAAGAGCTTTATAGTTCTTAGATTGAGTTTTAATTTCAAATTTAAAGTTTATAAGGTAGGATTTAAGGTTTTTGTAGGCTAAAACAAGTTTTAATCAAGTTTGTGTATGAGTTGCTTGAATCTGAGGTCATAAGCTCAGATTCATAGCTCTTTGAGCTTAAATCTGTTCTAGCTGTTTTTGTTCATCAAATTGCTCTTGTTTTGGTTATTATTTGGAGTAGTATACAAGTCTAAAAGGTCTGCATTTCTAGGATTGTGATTTGGCCAAAATTTTGGTCAATTGCATCAGATAGTAAAAACTGCTTCTAGCCTTTTTCAATCTTAAATTTAAGTTAGCTTAAGTTAGAGTTAGCTTTTGAAGTTAGGTGCACAACTAGTTCATAGGCCAATCTAGATAGGTTAGGGCTTATTTTAAGTTTTAAAGCTTATTTACACATCTGTTTTTAGGGCTGCAATTCATACTTTGTCTTTTCATAAAATTTGCAAAAACCAAAAAAATAGTGTAAACTGCCTGAACTAGCTTTTTCATTTAGCCTTTTCTTTGCTTATTTGATTTTCAAAATGCTTTTTGATTGTTGATTTAGATAGTTTTTAGTATAGACTTTAAAGTTTAAAAAGTCATTTAGCCATAAGGATCCTTTAGGTTGCTTAAAAATAAGCTCAAAAGTGCCTTGTTGTCTGTTTTGAAAACAGTTTTATACCAAAATGCTTAAATGCTTTTCTCAGCTTATGGCTTATTGTTTTGCTTAATTCTTGATCAGACTTGCTTATTAGATTAGTTTTAAGGTGATTGTAGCTTATTTAGCTCAGGCTTGGGCTTATTCAAGTTTTCTAGCTAACTTAGTTTAGTGAAAAAGTCAAAAATCCTCTTAAGAAGAATCTGTCACTAAAAAGCTAATTTTCTAGCTTAATAATCAGTTCCATAAAAAGTTTCTTTTATAAAATTTGCTTATTATAAGCTGTTTTAAAAGTTTGAGTAAAAAGTTTTGCAAAAAAAATAAAAAAGTTAGGGTATAGGGAAGCCAAGGGTGAGCAGGGCTCGAACCCCTGACCTCAACCTTAACCCCAACACTTTTATACACACACACTATAACCATCTGCGCCCTTGGGACTTTTACGTCCAAGGGTGCATTCAATATTCTTTTAACCCTTTTTTGGCTCATTTTAAAAATAAGCACTTCGAGTGCTTATCCCATTTTTCCCGACTTATTCATTTAAGCTATTTCTAAATTAGCATTTTTCCTGCACTCCTTTCATGTTTAGCTATTTTTAGGCTTTTTCTTAGATTTTTAATTCATACTTTAGTATTTTTCGTGCATTAATTTCGTTTAAAAACTTTAAAAAATAATAAAAAAATAAATAAAAATCAAAAAAATAAATTTCTTTTTCTGAAAATTTTATTTTAATGTTTAGAAGGTTTAGGAATTAAATTTACGTTCGTAGGGCTTAATTTTGAGATACTTGCTTATTTGTCGCGTTTTCCCGTTAACGTTTTTGTGTTTAATTGCTTAATTGCTTAGTCGTTTACTTTCCTTTGCATGTTTTATGTGCTTTTAGCTGTAGAAATAGAAAACCAAATCAAACCTTTGAATTATTCAAATTCGCGATCACAAACTAAGCCGACTTTCTATTCACACTTCATCGAGGACAAACGACCCGGGAGGTTTTAGAGATTGCTTTGGTTAAAAGCAATTCTCTTTAATCTTTTGGAATACTATACTAAATACTATAATTGATTTCGCCTCTTAATTACACATACTTGTTTGTGTGTGTGGTTTGGAGCGGATCACTCAATATTAATATTTATCATTAATTGGACTAATGTTCGTACATCAAGTGTAATCCCTTATGGATTTTTATTTTTGACTCAAAAAGAAAAAGTAAAAATAGTTTAGGAGTAAATAAATTTCCCTCATTTATTCTCACTCAGTCCAACAGTTCACTCAATAAACCAGTTGGGTGACATAATGTCACTAAAGTTATGATATTTTGACAATTTCCGGCTTGTTTTCTTGGTTGTAAATGCCTGCACATAAATATTCCCATATGGGTCAGTCACCCTTATCTCAGTACGCCACTGTCCTTTTGCTTCCTCGTCGTTTGTATAACAACCCTTGTAATCAGGTTTCCAGTCAACGTGTTGCAACGGTACATGTAATGAACCAAGGAAACTAACGACCTTTTTCTAGACACTAATCTTCTGGATGGGTTGATGACTGCTTGTAGAGCCAACGATCGCTCAACTGGATTGTTACAATTCAGATATGCTGTCGGTTTCGGACCATAAATTGGTGCTCCAAACTTGTTTCTCTTAATCTCATACTCTTCCTCGTCATTGCTATTCCTCTTTGCGGTTCTCAGAACATCACGGAAAGTTTGATGGCAAATTTCATCAAAAGTTGAGAAAAGTCTTTCTGGGGTATTAACTATGCCACCAATTGTATATAGGAATCCCCGACCAACTACTATCGGCGCATCTTAGTCAATTGGTATATCCAAGATCAGAAATTTAGCAATTATGATGGTGACCCCCATTTGACAAAGAACATTCGTAAGTATTCCCATAGGTTCTGCCTGGGTATGATTAATCATTGTGATCCCTCTGTCGACCTTTTTTATTTGTTCTCTTCCTAACTTCTCATAAATCTGATAAGGCATGGTATTAATATCCGACCCAATGTCGGCCAATGAATTTTTATTGATCTTGCCCTCAAATCTGATAGGAAATATAAATGCTCTGGGGTCGTCTTTCTCTTTCAACGCTTCACCTTTGACTTTATTTATTGCTTCCTCCTCTTCTCTCACAATCATTCCATCTAATTCCACTTTGTCCTTCCAAATCTCATCGAGCACTTTCTTGTACTTGTCATTATAAGCCATTGTCTCAAGTACTGGCCTCACTTCCTCTAACAAAGCAAACTTCTTGCTAATTCTAAGTGCCAATGCTTCATTCGCTGCGTCTTCTTGAGTCAAATGCCTCCCAGTTGACGAAGATGGTCCCAATATCTGCTATTGCCCTGTGGTTCATTGGTTAGTTGCTCCCCCAGAAATATTCTGTGAAGCGGCTTCCTTGCGAACATGTGGCGTTATGCGGACTACCTTCGGCTGTAGGGGATAGGAGTAAGAATAGGTCAACTCGAAGATTTTTAACCCGTTTGATGGGTTCAAAACACAATTTTCAATTTCAATCCCTTCAAAAATTGGGAAAAAGTTTTTGATCAGATATTGATTTTTTGCATGTCGATGTCTTGATAATTTCGGGCATCTTCATGGGGTTTGGATTTCTAATCTATTTTCCTTCCCATTATTACTCACTGTTAATGGCAATAAAGATATCTGCAAGAGGGATTTGTCCACTTTGTTTCGAGTTCGTTGGCTTGACATGTAGGTTGAATTTTGTAGTTTTGTCTTTTCCACTTCTATAAGTGGATTACAGGCATCCCCACAATTCTTTTTGTAGTTTGGGAAATATCGGTAAGATTGCCGGCTATCACCGGTTCGATGTTTTGGATTGAGCCTGAGAACACGATCAGGTCTTCTTCTTGTTCCAATGTCCTACTTTTTTTTTGTAGGTTTGTTCTGGTGGAATTTTTAGGTTTAAGTGCGAATAGTAAAGGGTTTTTTGATATTTCAGACCCTATGGCGACTCGGATCATCCGGGTTCCAATTTTATAATTTATGGCGTAGTTTGACTTGTTTTTTTTCTAATATTGAGATTGATTTGACCGTGAAGGTTATCGGAATGTTTTCTTTTTGGGGTTTTGTGGGCTGGTGGATGTTTGACATTATTATTTTTTGGGGCCGGGGCATTGAGAGGTGGAAGTGATAAGATACATGGGAAGAGGATAATGTTATGCGAGGGTGGGAGGTGGTTGTTTGAGGTTAGGGGGGGGGGGGTGGGGTGGTTGGTGGAGTTTGGTTTTGTGGAGGGGGTGTTTTCTCTCTTTTTTGTGGAGGGTTGTGTGGGGCTTAGGTGGGTAACTGTATGGGGAGGTGGACTGGGGGGATGTTAGGTGGGGAGGGATGAGGGGGGGGGGGTGGGGGGTTGTGGTGGGGGGTATGGTAAAGATAGGCTGATGTGTGGGGTGGATACCGGTGGAGGGGGGCTGGGTGTGGATGCGTCTTATGGGGTGTGGGTGGGAGGGGGGGGTAGGGGGGGGGTGGGGTCTTCTTGTTCCCATGTCTCATATTTTTCGTCGGTTTGTTCTGGTGGATTTTTGGTTAAGTGCGATAGTAAGGTTTTTGATTTTCCGCCTATGGCGACTCGGATCATCCGGGTCCATAAGGCGTAGTTTTGACTGTTTAATTTGAGATTGATTTGAAGGTTATCGGAAAGTTTTGGGTTTTGTGGCTGTTGGTTGACATTATTTTGCAAGAGATTTGCTAGTTGGATTGCTAGATCAGATCCAGAGCCGCCGGCACCAGACATGGTGGCTTAGAATTTAACGTTGGTTTATTTAGTAGGAAAAAGAGCGTTAATAGATGATGAGACCAGAACATGTCTCTGATGCCATGTTAACATACAGAGGGGTTTAAACGTTGGTATTTAGATTGATATTTTTACAATAACCTCATTATCATTATTTATACATGAGTCTAAGAGCTAAATAAGAAAACAAAATCAATGTCAATCAATTTGATCCGTGAATTGAGGCTCAAGACGTGATCTTCTAAACCGGGAAATGATATTTGCTGATCCCTCAAACCTTATCCTTTCTAACAATAAAAACATAAAAAAAAGTACGGAAACGAAAAAAAACATACAAAAACGTACGAAGGCGGAGAAAAACGTACAAAAACGGATGAAAACATACAAAAAATGACGAAAAACGTACAAAAACGTACAATAACATATATCCATTATCAAAAGCTGGTTTTTTAGTAACATTTGGCTTCAAGAATGGGTTCTGAATATCTTGCAAAGATGCTTTCAAAGGTCGGTTTACAGTCACGAATAATTTTCCTGTTTGTTGTAGATAACGAGTGTTGACATATGACTTGGTTTTCTATCAGCATTTAGAAGGTGTAATCAAATCCCGAATTCGGGGTTTACGGTCACTAATCAGTAAAACCGTAGCTGATCTTGAAAGCTGAACTGAGCCATCTCAGAAAGCCTATTTCAACTGATGCTGGTGTAAGCCTTTGTCACATGTGTTGTAAAAAGGACACAATTAATAATTTTAGTGCATAATCTAAAGTATGAATTGGTGTTACATGGGAATGATGCTTACAGTAAAAAATGCAGGGAAAGTTACTTGTGATAATGGATATATGCCGTGCCTTTGATCAGATATACAAAGAACATCTAGATGGAATGTAAGTATGCCAACCTTAACCTGTGGGAAAATTTTGACCATTTAGTTATGTATGGGTCATTTTGGGCTGTGCTTATTTCTAACGGGTCAAATTCGAATCAAAGAAATTTATGTATAAAGAAAATATGTCAAATGGGCAAATAGAGCCAATACTGTGATAATATATTTAGCAAAAGACTTATCTATAAAGTTTCCAAACAATGTTAGAAATTGTTTGGGGCCAATATGTCCCAGGCTGTTTGAGGCTTACCCGACACGACCACCTATAATCTTTGCTTCTTTTTGGTACTCATTTTTAACATGTCATATTGTTCAGGCAATCCGGAGGAGATAAAATTTACCATGTTTTTGAAAACCAGCTTCCTGCTGCCCTTAAAAGTTTGCAGTTTGACAAGCAATTATCATCGGAGAATATCAAGAAACTGATCAGCGAAGCTGACGGATATCAGCCGCATCTTATAGCTCCTGAACAAGGATATCGTCAAATTATTGGATCTTCGTTGATTACGATCAAAGGGCCTGCTGAGGCCTTTGTGAATGCGGTAACTCAAAGAAAACAAAAAGCTTTCTCATTTTCTCTCAAGTATACATGAAAAGAATATAACTTTACAATATCTCAGGTTGATATTATCTTAAAGGAGCTTGTTCAGTTGTTCGGAAAGCAATCAGCGAAACCATGGTGTGTTTCTTGTAGCACTCTTTTACAGATTAATTTTTTTTACCCAAAATGACCCGTATGAAAGTAAATGACCCAAAATTTCCACCTCACCTTTTTTAATATTATTATAATTTGATCAGGAATTGAAGCAGCATCCAAGTTTGAGAAAAGAAGTGGAACGGGCCGCGAATGAATCACTTGAAAGAATGAAAACCGAAAGTAGAAAAGCGACCCTAATGCTAGTTGACATGGAATGCTGCTACTTAGCAGTTGACTTCTTTCGCAACCTTCCTCAAGATTTTGTGAAAGGTGGGAATCCGACACAGTCTATGTTTGACAGATATAACGAGATGTACCTTAGAAGAATTGGTGAGCTTCTTAAACTCTTTGACATTAAGTTTGTGCCACAATTTTGAAAAACAAAGTTGGTTGCTAAATAGTATTTTGGATTTGGATACAGGAACGACGGTTTTGCAGTATGTTAATATGGTACTTTCAGGGCTGGTGCACTCAGTTCCAAAATCTGTGGCTTATTGCCAAGTGCGAGAAGCAAAACGCAGCTTACTTGACCGTTTCTTTGCTGACTTGGGTCAACGAACAGTACGTTACTACTTTGATCCTCTATGGTTTAATATTGGAAGTGTAAAACTCACGACATCATTAGTACTTAGAACTAGTTAAACACTCTTTCGGAATATTGGTAATTCTTCCTTGTACCTTTGTATAGTAATAAGCAAATCTTTTGGCAACCAACTCAGTTATCAAAGTTGTTGAGAAATCCAAGAATCATGGAAAGGGCCGTGCTTCATTGGCGAAGAGATTAGAGTTATACAGATGTGCACAAATGGAGATCAGTGGAGTTTCATGGTGATCTATAAAAGGCCATGAAAAACTCGTCCGTTGCGTCTCAAGTTCTATGGATTTATATATTTGTTATTTATATGTTCTTAGTAGAGGATTAAACCGGTTGCGAAGCGCAAGTGCTAAGTCACTTGGTTGTCCGTTAATTGTATAAGTTACATTCAACATAATATAAAAGGCATTGGTATTTGGTGATAACACTTGTGAGAAATTTCTACATGAAAAATATGATGAGTTTCAAGAAAATATGAACTACTGTAGAAGTTTGGCTTGCACCATTAATTGTCAGGTGACACCTTTGAATAATGTGAGCAAATCTTTGACGTTTGAGATCCTTTTAAGGCTATTTGGTATGGTTTTGAAACCGTACCTGATACAAGCGTACCAAAAAATTAAATATTTTTTACTACGGTTTTGAACCGTACCAAAAAAATGATTATGGGCCGTAGCAAATACCTTCAACAAACCACCCAGCATACTTCTTTTCTGGTACGGTTTTATAACAAACCGCACCAAAATTTGTTTGATCAAATAAAAAAAAATCATCATTCTTGTCCAAAACCTGTAACCAAACACTACCACAATATCTTCCGCAGGAGACCTGGACATTGCAGCATACACAAACAACATTTAACAAACTTAGGTGCTTGTTCAGCATAAATGGAAAGAAATGTGATACCGATGGGCCTGATGGGTCGAGCCCAGTGGACCAACGAGCTGTTGACGAGAATGAGGCCGGTGGGCTAAGTGGCTGAAGAAACAAGTTATGGTAACAAGATCCCATCCAACCAAAGTCAAAGGAGAAGTTGAAGTCAATTACAATTCTATTTTTGGTTCTAAATTTATTATGCCTATTATTATGTTTCTTGGTCCTCAAGTTTAGGGATTTAGAATTATCTTGTGTTTTTGTTTCCTATATATATTGTGTAAAACTCCTTGGTTGGTTGGTGAATGATTATTGAAGTTTTCATATTAAACACGTCGTTTGTGTTCTCCTTACTCCGGATTGGCCTAGAAAGGAATTTTTCCGACGACCAGCAACTTGTTGGCCCAAGTGCTCCGCCGCCGGTAGGATTTCAGTCCTAGGGGTACTATTTTTCTCCCAACATCCTTATCAAGTGTGTATCAGTAAACCAGGATCTCAAGATGTCTGCACGGGGAAGAGATCATCGTCGCCAACAACCTAGAAACACCGCCGCCAGAACCAGCGGTCATGCTACTCGCGATCCCCGTGATGTTGAGATTGAACGACTCCGTGAAAGGATTAGGGAGCTCGAAATCAATCCTTTTAATCGTTATGAAAGGCAGTTTGAAGACACCCCGATCCGATCCGATGTAGACGAAACGGAAGAGGATGACTTCGAAAATTATTTTCATGATTCGCCACCACAAACACCTCCACGACACCACCGACAGCCACCAGCACCGCACCACCCTACGGATCCATTGCGATCTTTAGGCATTCGCACTGAAATTCCAGAATTCGATGGCAAGCTCCACCCCGATGATTTCCTTGACTGGTTACAAACAGTCGAGAGAATCTTCGACCTTCGCGACATCCCTGACAACGTGAAGGTCAAATTGGTTGCTATCAAGCTAAAAAAATATGCATCTTTATGGTGGGAACACATACAACTACAACGGTATCGAAACGGTAAACACAAAATCTCCTCCTGGAATAAGATGCAGCGCCTCCTACGTGCCAAATTTCTTCCACTTACTTTCAAACAGGACGCTTATCTTGACTACCAAAACCTCCGACAAGGATCTCTGTCTGTAGAAGATCTTATTACTGAGTTTGAACGGATGCGTTTACGTTGCGGGGCTGAAGAAGATGAAGAGCAAGTGATCGCCCGTTTTTTGGGTGTGCTTCGACCTGACATCGCCGACGCGGTTTCACTTACACAATATTATTCTTTTTTCAGATGTATGCAGATTTGGCTTTGCGAGATGAACAACAAACACACGCAAGAACAAATCAGTTGGCCCGATTCCAACCCTCTACCCAGTGACACTCAACTCCAACCAATTCGCCCAAAACCTGGACCGACCAAAACTGAAACGCCAACCGTTACCACCGCCCCACTTGATACTTCCGGCCCTCTACGTTGTTTCAAGTGCCAAGGTTTGGGTCACCTCAAACGTGACTGCCCGAACAAACAACTTGTGGCATTTGTTGACGATGTTGAACCTAAGTATGACACCGAGAATGAAGATGCATCTGTGACACTTTACCCAGATCAAGGCGAAGCACTTATTGTCCGAAGGGTATTAACTTCTGTTGTCACACCTCCGGATAATGACACTACGTGGCTGCGACACAACATCTTTCGTACTCAATGCACTTCCAAGGGTCGTGTTTGTACCGTCATTATCGACGGTGGAAGCTGTGAAAACACATGTCGCTAAAAACCATGGATCGACAAACTTGGGTTACCTACCACGGACCACCCCTACCGTACCAACTTACGTGGTCCGAAAGGTAATCTTGTTAAAGTCACACAACGATGTTTGGTTGCTTTTTCCATCGGCAACAAATACAAAGATGAATTACGGTGTGAAGTTGTTCCAATGGACGCGTGCCACTTATTACTTGGACGCCCGTGGCTCTACGACCATCAAGTCAAACATGACGGTTTTCGTAACACCTACTCCTTCCACAAGGACGGTCTTCACGTCACATTGGCCCCTCTAAATCCTAAGGACGCGACACCCGAGGTAGCACCCATGAACGAGAGTGATGCAAATTGTTTGGTCTTGCTCGCCAATCGCCTCCGGGTCCAATACTTGGCTTGGTTGTGCTTGAAGAAAACACACCAATTTCTGACGTTCCACATGAGGATTTTTCATTTGTCATTCGTCATAAAGCTGGGAGTGCGAATACGGTGGCTGATGCCCTTAGTAGGCGTCCCGTTTTGACCACCACGTCTACTGTTCATGTGGAGGGATTTGAGAATCTAAAACTGTTATACGTGGATGACCCGGATTTTAAAGATTTATGGTTAAATCAACACTACCCCCATTTCGTGATTATGTTCGCCGTATGGTTTTCCTGTTCACAGGTCTCGTCTATGTGTCCCACTATCTTCGGTCCGGGAAGCAATCATTCTTGAGGCTCATCAGGGAGGTTTAGCGGGTCATTTCGGACGAGACAAAACTGTTGCAATGATTTCTGAACGTTTTTTTTGGCCCAAGCTTGTTAATGATGTCGTGAAAGTGTTAAGTTGTTGTCGCATTTGTCGTCTTGCAAAGACTCATCACACTAATCAAGGCCTCTACACTCCGCTGCCTACACCAAATGGTCCTTGGGAGGACGTTTCCATTGATTTTGTTCTTGGTTTACCTTTGACACAACGCAAAAAGGATTCCATTATGGTGGTGGTACGAACCGTTTTTCGAAGATGGCGCATTTTCTTCCTTGTTCAAAAACATATGATGCATCTCAGGTGGCTCGTTTATATTTTGCTGAGGTCGTGAGATTGCATGGTGTTCCCAAGACTATTACTTCGGATAGAGATGTCAAGTTCGTTAGCCATTTCTGGCGCACCTTATGGAAGCACTTAGGCGCCAACTTGCAATTTAGCTCCTCTCATCACCCGCAAACGGAATGGTCCCCACAAACGGAGGTCACTAACCGGAGTTTAGGGAATTTGCTTCGTTCATTAGTTGGCGATAATAAGAAACAGTGGGATCTCGTCCTTCCTCAAGCTGAATTCGCATATAACCGTTCCTCACATAGCTCGACAGGCCGCAGCCCATTTTTGGTGGTTTATGGACGCAATCCTTTTACACCTTTGGACCTCCCGCACACTAATTTACCCGCTGTTGATTCTTATAGTGTTGAAAGGAGAAGCCAAGCCACTCAAATCAAAGCTTTACATGAACAAGTTCGTGACCAAATCACGAAACATAACTTGCAATATCAGGCACGTGCTAACAAACATCGAAAGCATGTTGTTTTCAATGAGGGTGATTTAGTTTGGATTTACTTGCGTAAAGACCGTTTTCCGCCGGGTCGTTATGGAAAGTTACAGGATCGTGCCGATGGTCCATTTCGTGTGTTAAAGCGTATCAATGATAATGCATATAAGATCGATTTGCCTGGGTCGTATGGAGTTTCTGCCACTTTTAATGTTGCTGACTTGACACCTTATGTTGAAGCAGATGATTTTCATGGAGACTCGGGGACGAGTCGTTTTTTAGAGGGGGAGGATGATACCGATGGGCCTGATGGGTCGGGCCCAGTGGACCAACGAGTTGTTGACGAGAATGAGGCCGGTGGGCTAAGTGGCTGAAGAAACAAGTTATGGTAACAAGATCCCATCCAACCAAAGTCAAAGGAGAAGTTGAAGTCAAATTTTTCAATTCTATTTTTTGTTCAAATTTATTACCTAATATTATTTTCCTTGGTCCTTAAGTTAGGATATTAGAATTATCTTGTGTTTTTGTTTCCTATATATATTGTGTAAAACTCCTTGGTTGGTTGGTGAATGATTATTGAAGTTTTCATATTAAACACGTCGTTTGTGTTCTCTTACTCGGTTGGCCGAGAAGAATTTTCCGACGACCAGCAACTTGGTTGGCCAATGTGCGTCGCCAGCCGCTCAGGTTCATCCTAGGGTTCTATTTTCCTCCCAACATCCTTATCATAATGGGAAAGATAATGATAATACTAAGGAATATAATGAGCATTCCTTAGTACTATAATTACCATTGATGTTGCTTGGTAATTGAATATAAAGTTGTTGTGCATCTAAACGTCTGAAATACACAATTTGATTCTTGAGTATAAGAGTATTCATCTCCCATAAAACTGTCACCTTTAATGCATCTCATGATTAACCATGAAAACATAAAATCCTCGCACTGTTTACATATCCACATGAATTTTATATGTTAATTATATTGTCCATTATAATAGAACTCAAAAACGATTGCAACTAAACAAAAGGTTGGCAAAATCGATTGAATTACTAGGTTGAAGGAGGGTTAATATTTATTCATTCCAGTTTTTTTAGAATTTGGAATATGTACGTGGGATCATGGTTGAAAAAAAAGGAGTAAATATATTTAATTTATCATTACCCTCTCTCATAACCCCCAATTTATCAAGGAATGGAGGATTACCTACTTTAGGGCAATGGAGGATTGTATTATAAGAAAACAAGCACCATATTTTATTACCATTGCCTTTCCTTACCCTATAAAACCTCTAACCAAGCACCCCCTACTTAACATTCAATTTAAACATCAACAAACGCAACAATCTGAGTTAGACAAAAGTTTTATCCATTACAATTGTTTAAACGTCAGCATCACGAAAATACAAAACCTTAACTATTGTGGAGCCGTTGTATCTAAAGGAGTAACTAACTCCCTACAAAACTCATTCAAAATCATATAAGCCATTTGGTCGATCTCCAACGGTGTTAGATGGCGTGTATCATCCCAAAGCTACAAAAACAAATGTAGATATGTATTAGTTCATATATTTGAGAACCTGTATACACCACCTTAACTAAAGCAACTACTGTAACACCAAGTAAAACATAAACTTTGTATATTAAAACAGTCAGGTAAATTAGAAATAACTTATACAGTCACAATCATATCTTCGGTATTAGCTCATTCTTGGAACTATATAATTTCTCGTTTCAATTCTTGGAAAAGTACACCGCTACAGTAACTCAGGTAGTATAAATATCCCCTCACTCACTGCTATTCAGGTAGCATTTATTGCATTATCACACACATTATTTTACACCCCTTCGGCTCTCACCAATACTTACTCTCACGCCCGAGCTTGGTCCTGGAGATCACCCCGGGGCGAGGCTGACGTGTCTTTCTTTCTCATTTGCAAATACACAAGGAACTTCCTTATCAAAGGCTAGGATATTGCTTATCCTATCCGGTACGGGATTTTAGTTAAACAGTTATCATCGGAGAATATCAAGAAACTCATCAGCGAAGCTGACGGATATCAGCCGCATCTTATAGCTCCTGAACAAGGATATCGTCATATTATTGAATCTTCATTGATTACTATGAAAGGGCCTGATGAGGCCTCCGTGAATGAGGTGACTCAAAAAAAAAAAAAAAAACACACTCATATTTTCAATCAATAATACATGAAAATAAGCTAACTTTCCAAGATCACAGGTTGATATAATCTTAAAGGAGCTTGTTTGAAAAGCAATCAGCGAGACCATGGTGTGTTTCTTGTAGCACTCTTTTAGAGATTAAATATTTTACCCAGCTCACCAGTAAAAAATAAATGCAACCCAAAATGACCCGTATGAAAGTAAATGACCAAAAATTTCCACCTCGCCTTTTTTAATATTATTATAATTTGATCAGGAATTGAAGCAGCATCCAAGTTTGAGAAACGAAGTGGAACGGGCCGCCAATGAATCACTTGAAAGAATGAAAACCGAAAGTAGAAAAGCGACCCTAATGTTAGTTGACATGGAATGCTGCTACCTAACAGTTGACTTCTTTCGCAACCTTCCTCAAGATTTTGAGAAAGGTGGGAATCCGACAGTCTCTTTTTGACAGATATAACGAGATGCACCTTAGAAGAATCGGTGAGCTTCTACTTTTTAAAACTCTTTGACGTTAAATTTGTGCCACAGTATTGAAAAACAAAAATGGTTGCTAAATAGTATTTTGAATTTGAATGCAGGAACGACGGTTTTGCAGTATGTGAATATGGTACTTTCAGGTCTGGTGCACTCAGTTCCAAAATCTGTGGTTTATTGCCAAGTGCGAGAAGCAAACCACATCTTACTTGACCATTTCTTTGCTGATTTGGGTCAACAAACAGTATGTTACTACTTTGATCCTCTATGGTTTAATATTGGAAATGTAAAAGTAATGACATCATTAGTACTTAGAACTAGTTAAACACTCATCCAAACACTCTTTATCCATATATTGGTATGCTTCCTTTGGGGCCTTGTATAGTAATAGCAATATCTTTGTTGCAGCCAAGTCAGTTATCAAAACTTTTGGATGAGATCCAACGATCATGGAAAGGCGTTCCTCGTTAGCAAAGAGATTAGAGTTATACAGAAGCACACAGATGGAGATCAGTGGAGTTTCATGGTGATTTATAAAAGGCCATGAAAAACTCGTCTGCTGTGTCCCAAGCTCTATGGATTACGCCAGTTGCAAAGCGCGAAGTGCTAAGTCACTTGGTTGTCCATTAATTGTAGTATTTATCGGGTTGTATCATGTATGCATTGAGCTTAAGGAAGTTACATTCAACATAATATAGAAGGCATTGGTGATAACACTTGTCAACGCAGAAATTTTTACATGAAAAATATGATGAGCTTTAACAAAATGTGAACAATTAGAAGTTTGGCTTGCACCATTAATTGTACCTTCGAATAATGTGAGCAAATCTTTGACGTTTGAGATCCTTCTTATCTGCCAGGCCAAATCTGGGCGTACGTAACCATGGCAAAACTAAAATATAAAATGACCTTAAACCGCACCTATAGTTGGTCCCTAACTAGATCATGTACAAATACAAGCATGAGTTTCTTGATTTGAAAATGCTAGTCTAAGCCTCAGATTACATGATTTTTAAGTTTCACAAACTTATAAGTGTTGGGTTATGGTTGTTGGCTAGCACGTATACGTTACGAATATGTGAGCATATTGGGGGCACACACGTTAAACACCTAGAGTATGTTTTACTTCACGATGTAATTTAAATAGTCGTTAATTACCGTTACTTGTCTAACCATTGTAACGAATATTTAAATATGAACCAAAAAGACTAAAATTGACAAAACCCGAACCTTGTGGGTGTCACTTGTTGACCGGCCCTATAAGCTTCTAGAAGGGGGTTTTGAGATAAATTTTAGAGACAAGGGATAAGTATTATATTGCAATAAGGATTATGAGGGTATCCTAGTTTATCTACAACTAGGTGTATCATCCCAAACGCTACAAAATCAATGTTTAGAATGTATTAGTTCATATATTGAGCCCTGTATAACCACCTTAACTAAAGCAAACTACTTTACACCAAGTAAAACTAAACTTTGTTTTATTTAAACCAGGGCAGGTAATTAGAAATAACTTATACAGTCACAATCATATCTTCTGTATTAGCTCATTCTTGGAACTATCTAATTTCTCGTTTCAATTTTTAGCCAATGATTCCCTTATTAACCTTCACAGAAGCAACCCAATCACCCTTAACAAGCAATTCAAATAAGCAACCCAGAAGGTCTAAAAACTGTTTATTTGTTGTATCAGGACACAATCTGCAGGTAAGCAACTAGAATAAGATAAGCAGCTTTGACAATCAATTCCAAACATCCTCATAAGCTATTTTTCAGTTGTATGAAACATCAATAAACAGATTCAAAAAGCAATCCTAACAGATTCTTAATGACAGGAAACACAAATGAAACACAGCACATATCTTTATTGTCAAAAATTGAAAAAAAACATTGTTGAAAGGCAGAAAGGGACAGATAATACAGTTAACATTAACCCATCAAAATCAACATTTACCGCAGTCCGCAATCCAAACATCCTAAAACCCTTAATAATCACTCGACTCATACCAAATCAATCATTAGCAGAACCAAAGTAGTGCATTGGTAGACTTAGGGAGGTCGTTTGGTTTATCATTCGGAATAACTATCGGAATAAATTTCATAATAGGGTGGAATGGAATTGATATGAGTTTAAAGTATCAGCAATTATGTCTGGGAAAAATCATTGAATCACTTTCAATACATAGCAAACATAAGGAGATATGGTAACTATGGGCTTTGTGATGCACTATAAAAAAAGATCCCCGTGTTCATAACAATCACTTCAACAAGTCTTGTTGCAGAAACATAACGCTAGCTAGTATATAAAGCCATAAAAGAACCCTTCAACTTAATTAAATAACGCTAACATGATCTTGAAACCAAATTGGGAAATAAGTCTAAACAGTGTACATAATGAGATCAAGGATCAAGTACAGCATATATGTATCATCTTAACTAAAGCATCCATATTAAATAAAAACACATGGAAAACTAATGCAACATTAACAAATGATTCGATGCAAACTTAGAGTACCTATAATAAACAATCTTGAACCTCACATTTATCTTCTTCCATTGAATTTGATGATGATTTCTAATCGGATGTGCTGGTGAATTTTGGTGACACGAGGCTTTCCGCATAAGCACCTATAAAATACTTGATTTTCATATAAGAAATATCAACACTTTTACTGAAAGTTCCCTCTTCAACATCATATATCCACAATCGATCACCGGTTAGAAACAGAACTTTCCCGTTGTCATAAAAAACAATGGGTTTATACAATGGAATTTTATTAAATCCATTGACTACAATCTTTGTCCAAGATTTCTCTACCCCATAGTCATTCATCACCCACAAATCACCTTTGACTTGATGGAATATACCAAGCTTGTCACCAAGTGACACAAGCTTGATATCCATATCAGACATATCTACTTGACTAGGTGGCAGCAATTCAGTTAATTTCTCATCGGCTAAACTAAAAGCGACAATAAATGGTTCTTCTCGTTTAGAACAATGGTAGCAAATCCAATGAAGAAATCCATTAACAAAGACACCTGGCAACATGTTAAAATGATAAGGTGAACGACTCATGACGAGCTTCATAGTATTTGTTGTAAGGTTATATAGATAGACATCCCCATCATAATTTTCATACCTAGAGAAAACAACAACTTTGTAATCACCTGATACGGAATCATAACCAAATCCTTTCACACCAAAAAATTGTTTTGCACATACGGGCAATTCCACATAATCTTTAGTAGTTGGATTTAAAACGAGATAGATAAAATCTTTATAAGGCAAGGTTTTATAACCAGAAGCAAAAACAAGACCATTGATAGAACCATATATATAAAGATTATGTAAGTCAAAGGGAAGCTCGATTATTGTTGTTGGCACTGCTTTATTGTATGGGACCGAACAAAAAGAGCCATCTTTAAAGGAGGACCCATCAAGGATGATGCCACTTTTATTATTAAGTGTTTTTGGGACTGAACCATCATCATCGGTAGACTCCTCGAAGATGAAGCGATTTGTGTCAAGTGTTTTTTGATGAGTTTGGATGAATTGGGGATCTGTAAGTAAAGATTGCCATCTCTTTGAAACACACCGGAACCTACCTATGGATTTCGATGGAAGATGGCGTAGAATGTGGCTGACGATGATATCCTCTGGGATTATTGCCATTGTTGTATAATACGTACAATTTTAGGGAGGAGAATACCTTCTCTATAAGTATATATATATATATACATTATACGTATAATCATAGAATGGCTCAAAGTCGACCCAATAGCTGATCCAATATGTCAAGCCCATTTGGCACTTTCCCAGACTCAAATTTAGTAGGGGTGTTCATCGGTTCAGTTATGTTTATTTGGTTCGGTTAGTTTGACTCATTTTTATTGGTAAAATCAAAAACTGAATCGAAAATCAAGTTTGAATTCGGCTCGTTTTTCGAGTTGACCCGATAACCCGTATTACACAAATTATATATTTTTTATTTAATTTTATAAATTAAAAAAAAATTCAAACATAAAAAGTGTTTTTTATATTAGGATAAAATTTTGAAGGTCTTTTTATATATATAGATATGTAAAAAATATTTTTTTATATAAATTCGGTTTTCGGTTTAGAATGCCAAAACCATATCCAAACCGAATTTTTAGTTCGGTTCGATTGGATTACAAATTCAGTTCGGTTTTTTCGGTTCTGATCGATTCAGTTTGTTTTCAGTTTTCGGTTTGTTCGTTTGTTACCCAAACAATGCACACTCCACATAATACTTACAAAAAGAAATCCACATAATGATGTGTCAATCGATAATAGGTAGTGAAAATAAGAAAAAGAGAAAATATAATAAAAGATAATTGGTCTATTACATATGCCACATTATTGCGTGGAAGTTTGTTTGTAAAAATTGTGTGGTTGTATCAATTCTCTTTTAAATATATACAATTGTTAGGATTGTTTGGCATTTTTTATTATTAAATTCAGATCTGATGCATACACCTATTTTTTATTACTAAATTCGGATCTGATTCAACATATCCGATCCATGCACCTCACAAAACACGACCCGACCAAACCCGGTTCAAACCCCGGTGCATTTAACATTTCCCTTTACTCTTTCACACGTGGCGGGTACATTCCAATTCAGATACGTGTCCCTCTCGCACAATAATACTTCTCTCTCTCTCTCATCGTTAATCATTGCTGTTAATTTTATTTTGGGTGAATTTGTTTTAAGGCTGCTTATATTTCTGCTTATAGATAAGAATTGAGGCTGCTTAAGGAGGGTTTTTGTGTTGGCTTATTTAGTGGGCTTATGAGCTTTAGAAATTAAGCAGTGAAACAACTTATTTAGTTTTGTTAAAGAAAAGAAATTGGTTTATAAGCAATCACGAACACGCTCTTATTTTGGTTATTGTACATGTGGGTATTGAGATTACAGATGGATGTAAAGAAAATATATACGCGATTATTGCCTCCTCATTTGATGCTATTATTTTTGTTATCTGTTTATAGATGGTTAAGGAGGTTGGTGCGCCTTCAAAGATAGCTATGGCTGAAGGTGGATCGTCTTGGCGGATACTGAATGAGCTCAAAGACGAGTTATAGGCAATATATCTGGCTATGAAAACTATGAACAACTTATAATCATTAAAGCTTATGAAAACTATGATCAACAAAACGTAGAATTATTAATAACAAATTTTATATGGTTTAAACTCAATTTCAAGAGACCGAGACAGCCGTGTATTACACGTGTCTTATATATCGAGGAATGTTTAAGAAAGTTTTACATCATTTTCTTTTATAGAGAGACACACAAACAAGTTTAGGTTGTAATGTGTTCAATTGATCAAGTGTAGGTTGCAATGTGTTCATAAGTTGATATCTTATGATGTTTCCTGTTCTAACAGGCTCTAAGGGTTAAAAGTTCTAATGTAGCAACATCTTGCTAAAAAACAGTTCCTTTCAGTAATTTTTTGGCTAATTGTTGTAGGGATTGTAGCAATGAGAGGTTGGAGCCTGGATGTTGTATTAGATACGCATACAGTACATGAAAATTATGTTGGTTTGCTTTAGGTATATAGAGTTGTAGACTAGACCCGTTGTATGCTCTTAAATATAATGCGAAGTTGAATCCTGCTGTCACTTTAATACCCATTTGTTTCTATCACATTAAGGTTTGCAAGCTTAAGGCAAAAAGTTAAACTTACTGTAAACTATTTGACGTCTATTAACACCACATATAGGTTTAATTGGGTCACTTTTAAAGTTGTTAGATCGAACAAGCATGTCGGGGCAAACGGATTTGTTTCAGGGTTATAACACAGTTCCTTTTGCAGAATGGAAGCGGTGAAGGTCAATGGCGTTTGGAGGAAAACGTGCAGGGTACTGAGGCAATGGAGCCGAAGAAATGAAACGCTGAAAAGGGCCAAATTATGGTTGAGTTCCGATCTTGGGAAGAAGCTAAAGCAAAAACACAAGGTACCTCACGTTTGTCAACACAGAGTCCGTTCACAAACTGATTATGAGTGCTTGGTGTGAGAAAGATGATCCAAACATTTTAATGCAAATGGTTTCAATTCCAGATAGGATGGGGCCATTAGACGATAGGAATGATCTCGAAAAGTTGTGTGAAACAATGCCCCGAGTTATGCGATCGTTTATTTCCTGCTATGCTTTGGTGTGAATTGGATTCCAGTGGCCGACATTATCTTCCTTGTACGTTTCTTCCTTCTCATCAGCATACGACAACACGCTCTACCAAAACTGTTCCAGATTCACCATTTGAGGGAACTAGATGTAACTGAGTATGAAGAAATTGCGGGTAGTCCATCACGTGCTCCAAGCTTTAATCTCAGGGTAACACTCCACTCTCCTCACTCACAATAAGCATTTTCATTTTGAATCATCATTAACTTTGTTATGTATATTCATGAAATGGATAATGCTATTCGTGTGAACGATGAAGGTGATGTGTCAATATGTGATGTTGAAATATTAGATGAATTGACTACAAGTAGAGGCAAGCGGAAGATTCAAAATCTTTGCTTCAAAGAAGATATATGCGCACAGGTAATGATTAATTTCCAAAATTCAACCTTCAAACTTAATATCTTATGCTTTTTGCATGTTCTTTTAATACCGACTTTGACGTGATAGCCACCAAGTTCAACGTTTTGTTTGGCATATGTATTTCCAAGTACGCATTATACTTAACATTTAGATAACCAATCTATTCAAGATTATCACCATCAAGATTATTGTAAGTCTTTCAAATCTGAACCTAGATGTAAAATTGGATAAAATGAAATGGGTTTGTTTTTGTTTTCTGATTTGGTGAAAAAAGATTTGATTTTTATGATTTTTTAGTCATTCACAGGGTTTTGAATTTAGGGGAATGGAGTTTGGTTGTGATGAAGAATGGGGGGGGGGGGGTGTTTCGGATTGCTTATTGAAATTGGTTATTTTGTTTTGATACAATGATAACCAACTGGGCTTAGCTCAGTTGGCCACCTGAGGTCTCCTAAGGAGCTTTGTGGGAGGTTGTTATCATGAGGTCTCAGGTTCGAGCCTCACTGAGTTTTCCTTCTAGGTGAGAATCTGTGTTGGGCTCTGCCCACTCAGATGCGTCGAGTCTCTGACTCACTAACGATAGTATTGTACTAACTTGCCGTTCAAAAAAATTAGTGTTAAGAGTTTTTAGGATTAGTTATCTAAACTATTTGTCTGATTATTCACGAGTAAAATAAGTAATGATAAAAGAGAGTTTACTTCTCTCTAATCTCTCTAAACATTAACACATATTACTTCGATTCTTATTCTACTTTCATTAAGAATTCTGGTATTTGGATTTCCGAACTTCATTTCCTGCGGTAATCGATTGAAGTCTAATTTTTTTATGCAGGAAATAATCCCTCAAATGTTCTTAAGGGGAAGACAGATTGAGAGTTTTAATTGGTGTGGCGAAAGCTGTACATATTTCAACAACCACTTGAAAGCGAATAACATTTTGTTGAATGAAAATGGAATGGCGAAGCCTTTCTCATCAACCACAAGTACACCATGGGATTAGTAGATAACATTCTATTTACTAAGAAAAGAAATTCACATATCATCATTGTCCAAATCTATGTGGACGACATCATTTTCGGCTCAACTTGTCAAGAGCTTTGCGATGATTTTTCAAAAATCATGCACGACGAGTTTGAAATGAGAATGATGGGTGAATTAAATTTTTTCCTTGGTCTACAAATCAAACAATTAGATGATGGAATCTTCTTCAACCAATCAAAATATATTAAAGAAATGCTCAAAAAATTCGGTCTTGAAAACTCTAAACCCATCAAAACTCCTATGTCATCCGAAACCAAACTCACTCGAGATGAAGACGGTGGACCCTATGACAACACTAAATATCGTGGCATGATTGGTAGCCTACTCTATCTAACAGCTAGTCGACCGGATATCATGTTTAGTGTGTGTCTATCTGCTCGTTTTCAAGAAGCTCCAAAGACTTCCCACCTTGAAGCCGTAAAAAGAATTTTTAGATATATTAAAGGCACATCACAACTAGGATTATGGTATCCCAAAGGGACGGGAGTAGAAACCATCGTCTATGCCGACCCTGATCATGCGAGAGACTATGTCGATCGCAAAAGCACAAGCGGTTGTGCACATTTATGGGATGTTGCCTCACATCGTGGTTCTCTAAGAAACAAACCGCCCTAGCCATCTCAACTACCGAAGCCGAATATATTTCCGCCGGAAAAGCTTGCCAACAAGCCTTATGGATGAAACAAGCTCTTGTAGACTATGACATAAACCTAGATGATATACCCTGTAGGTCCTTGGTTTTGGATCTATATAGCCTTTGTAAGACAATAGCTAACTTGAATAAATCCAAATCAACTATGTGAGAGACACTGACTATGAATACCAAGTGTTAATGTGGAATCTTAACACAAGTATTAAGAAGAACATAATGTAATACTAACTTTGCTATTGATTTCTATTAAGCTTCAATGCTTCTATTTGTTATATGAAACTCTATGCCGTAGGGTTCCTTTTATACACCAAGGAAACCCTAAAAGGCTATACAAAACGTGTGAAAGGATAATGCATATCCTTTCCTAAGATATCTCCTAAGATATCTCTAAGATAACTATTACTATTCTGTTACATAAACAGACTTAACTAAAACAGACTTAACTAAATACGACCAGTACTAACTATAGTACTGCTACTCTACCAGTACTAACTTTAGTACTGCCAGACTTAACTTAGTACTGCCAGAACTAACTAATACTACCAGACTTAACTGTTATACTACCAGTATTAAGTCTTTTACAATCTATTTCCCAACAATCCTCCCCTAACTTGATCTTCACTTGTGAACTTCAAGTTTCTTCAAGTGTCTTCAATTTGAGCTTCCTGAGGATGTTGTAAATAAAACTCTTCGAATTATTCTTGAACTGCAATTCTTCAAATCATCTCCTTTTGATCTTTGCAGCAACTATTCTTCAAAGCTTTTCAGCAACCCTTCATATCAGCAATCAAATCATATAGTTTTAGACTATTCTCATCACTTCCAGGTGTGTTAACTCCTGCGAGAGGTGAATCATTGAAACTTTAAATGGATTTGATGTCTCTTTACCAGTTAGCCATTTACTCTGGAGTAGTCAGTCCTTTGGCCACCAGAAAGGTGCATGTCCATGGTTGACTGAAAACCATTTCAACTCTCAGTACATGAAACATTGGTGAGTTGAATACCATATGGTTTTTGGCAATAAACGGATTTGATATGCCTTTACCTGTAGCCGTTTGCTCAGGGCTAGTCATCCTTTTGGCACCTAGAAAAGGTAAATTCCATGGTGGATTGATTACCATGTCAACTCTTTGTACATGAAACTTGGTGAGTTGATGTACCATCCACTTTTTGGTAAAGTGTCAACCATCTAATATGGATTTGCAATTTGTCTTTACCATAAGCCATAATCTCATGGACTAGTTATGGTTTTTCCACAGCCTTTACCACAATCCATAAACTTGTGGGCTAGCCAACTCTTTACTAACCAGATATGGTGAGTTGATAACCATACAATTTTTGGCAAATTGTCAGCCATTAACGGATTTGAGAAGTCTTTACCAAGAGCCGTTTGCTCCTGGACTAGCCAGTCCTTATGTCTGTTAGACATGGTGGACTGATAACCATTTGTTGTGTTAGTGCATAGCACCTCCACCAAGTGTTGTTCTCCTCATCTCCATTCTAGATATCTAACTCATCAATCTTCATTACTTCCTAATGCCAGCTTGCTTCTCCATCATTTTCAAAAGTTTGTAGCAATCCTCATCTGGTTTTCCTCCTTGAAGCTTTTTATCTAGCATAGCTTTGCATACCTCAGCAGTTAAAGGATATTTTCTTTCAGTCAACATATAAATATCTGATGACTCCAAGTTTAAGCAATGTACTCTGCAGGTAGTATAATATCTCCAACTTATGATTCTTTGTTGATATATCTTGTGCTGTTGATCTTGAAGTAACACGCCCCGGACCCTTATTCCGCTGCGACCCAATTTGGGGGTGTTACACAAGCTCATCTTCTGGTCCATTCATACCATATCTATTCGTAACAATCCTATATAATTCAATAAGATCATCCCTAGTAATGTCCTTCAGCATAGCTCCAAAATTTATGTATACTATATCAGTTCCATCTTCTCTAACAATTTGGTACACACCTTTCTCTCCTTGCTTGATGATCTTATAAGTAGCTATACTTAGGGATTTTATAGCCACAAGAACTGGATTAACAGGAATATTAGTACCTGAAATAGGATTAGCATCTTTACTAGCTTCAGATTCATCCTCATCAGTCTTTTCAGAATGTAATCATTTCCTAGCTATCTATTTCCTCCTCATTCCAGTCTTCTTGGTAGACTCATCATCTTTTGCTTCATCACTCTTTAGTCTTTTTGAAGTATTTGTTTGAAGTTCTTCACCAAATCTTTTCAGGCTATCTTTTGTAGCTTCAAAGTTTATAGGTGCAAAAGATTCAACTTGCTTCACCAGCTTATCAAATTTTCTTTTTCACTTCTTCAAAACTTAAATATCTTCAGCTGAGACAGTTATTGTCCCTAATTCTTCATGTAATTCATATATATGCTCAGCTGTGATTGGGTTATGGGCTTATTTCTTTTAGCTCTTGCTCTTTCTTCTGCAAAGTGTTTCTTCCTTTGATTTACTAGTTCAACCATCTTCTTTGCAAAGTCTTCTCCTTGTAAGTCACTTCCTAGCACACTTTTTGACAACTCTGCATTAGCTTCAATCTTTGCTCTAATTAGATCCCAATCTTCATCTGTATAATGCCGAGCTTCAAATTAAACTTAAGCTTTTCTTTTCTTTTGTTGCTTATTTAATTCTTCCTCTTCTGCAATTCTTTGTGCCAAGAGAGAATCCAAGTGTACTTGTTTAGCCTTTTCTTCTTTCTCCAAAGTATCCAATCTGATGATCATAGGAGCTTTTCCTTCTCTTTGGCATTTATCAAGGGAAGGAATGGACTTGTTAATACTGTCAGTACTAACTTGCCCACTAATAGTACTAACTTTAATACTGCTAGTATTAACTCCTTCAGCAGTATTAACTCCTTCAGCAGTACTAACTTCTTCTTGAAAATCCAAGCTAGTGACAACCTTCTTTCCCTTTGTCTCTTTCCTTCTCTTATACCTTCTTCCCTTATCTATTGACTTTGGCTTTTGAGAAGCAACCCTGGAGAGAGTTTTAGCTGCTTCTAATGTAGTAGGGCTTATGTCTTCAACTTGTTCCTCCCCTGAAGCATTGACAGTAGTCTTAGAAGGAGTAACCAGCCCTTGTACCAAAGAAACTAGAGGATCATCTTGACTTTTCCTCCCCTGAGCCTCAGATTCTTCCTCTTTAGAGTCTGATAAGACCACATTCCTCCTTTTTAAAATACCTTCCATCTTCTTCACCTTCTTGACCAACTTCACAATAGCACTCCCCATTGTCAGCTTGGTTTGCTTGAGATCCTTTTCCAGACTATCAATTTTTGTCATTAATTGAGGAACTACTTGAAGCAGATCATCCAAAGTCATCTGTCCTTGATCATGCTCTTGTGGGGGTGAGAAGTGTTGGTGTGCAGGGGATGGTTCCTCAAAAGTGTGCTCCATAGGTGCAGGGTCGGTTTCAGGGATAGGTGTAGGTGTAGATGCAGGGATAGGAGAAGGTATAGGTGGTGGAGATTGTTCTGGTGGTAAAGATGTAGTTGTAGGTGGTGTTGGTGGTACCACACTAGATGATGGTTGAGGTTGAGTGACAGATGGAGCTTCTTGTCCTGCACTTGGATCAACAATAGACAACATAGCAGGCAACAAAGGTCTTGGTACCCCTTTAAAACCCCTTTTCATGTTTCCAAAAATCTTTTTGGTCAAGGTCACAGCCAGATAAGGGTGTTTGTTTTCAGTTTGTATATCCAAAATCATTTGTAGAAAACGAGGATACATCAAAAACTTTGTTTTGCTTTTCAAGTTTGCCACCATGCCATCAAAAATTAGTTTTGAAAAATTATAAACTCTGCCAGTGGAAAGACAAATCAAGGCAGTAGCAATATTGCTACCAAATTGATCCCATCCACCACTTTTAGAGCTCATACAATGTAAAATATGATGGACTAAGAATATCCATTTGGTTGTGAAAAAGCTTTTCCAAAAGGTAAAAGATCCATCAGTAGGATACCCCATATGCCCCATCCCCTCAAAAATCTCATTGTTTGGCAACATGGTAATCCCTGAAGCATCTGCTAATTGAAGCTTACTTCTAATAGATGCCTCAGTGATTGTATACTCAATAGTATCAATAGTTGCTTTTAACTCGAGAGTCCCATCAGCAAGAGTTATGGCAGTAGCAGTCTGCCAAAACTGTTTGACTAGGGAATCATGGATAGTAGGATTATTAGTTAAAGCATACCTGAGGTTGGAACCTCTTAGAAAATCCACTATCTCTGCAAACCCTGCACTTTCTCTAGGTTTACGTAAAAATCCTACTTGATTATGTTTGTCACAGTATTTTAATTGAGCCTGATTGAAGATTGCAAGAGAAAAAAGTAGTTGATGAGTACATGAAAAGTACTAGGTTTAGTACGAGTTACGCGTAAGGTTGTAGATGCTGGTAACAAGAAAATTGAATATATTCTTTGTAAAAATAAAGAAGATTTTTACTTTGCGAAGAGGAGATAGCAATAAAAAGATAAGTATGAAAGAGAAATCAAACTTTATCTATATATAGCTTCTCTGTTAACGACAATAGCATCATAAAAATCTGTAACAGTAACATTTAAACAGTGTTTAAACAGATAAAAGTCAATTTTCCCGCAACCAGCACTAACAATAACCTACCAGTATTAAAATTTACACTACCAGACTTAACTTTGGTCAACCAGAATTAATTAAGTTTCAACCTGAATTAACTCTTTTTCAATCAGAATTAAGTATTTACTGAAGACTTACAAAACAAAGACCGTATCACACCGTCCTCACAACTGCAAATCCATGCTATTCTTGTAAGAATTAGTCTAAAACAAAGAAAAACATGCTGCAGGAGTTTGTATAAAACCAGACTTAACTTAAACTAACTACCCGAATTAAAACTACTAACTACCAGAAATAATATAAACTAACTACAAGAATTAATAGAAACTAACTACCAGAATTAATACAAACTTTATAACTAAGCCTCCTCTTAAATGTAGCTATGGGTTTATCATACCTATACTAACCACCAAGTAATGAAACCGTGGTCCATCAAAAGGTTTAGTCAATAGGCCAGCTACATTTAAGTTTGTGTGAATTTTCTCCACACTAATGAGCTTTTTCTCATAACAATCTCTTATAAAATGGTGGCGTATCTCGATGTGCTTTGTCTTGGAATGATACACTAGTTTCTTCACAATGCAGATTGTGCTTTCATTATCAATGTGGATTTTGGTATTCATGAAATTGAAACCATAGTCCAGCAGTTGATTTTGAACCCACAATACTTGTCCACAGCAATTTGCAGCAGCTACATATTCAGCTTCAGTTGTAGAAGTAGCCACTATGGTCTGTTTCTTGCATTGCCATGAGATAAGTCTTTGTCTAAGAAATTGACAACCACCTGTTATGGATTTCCTGTCAAGGTTTGACCCACCATAATCACTATCAGAGAAAGCTTCCAGGTCAAAAGGTGATTCTTTAGGATACCATAAGCCCAAATTGGATTTGCCCTTAAGGTACTTAAAGATTCTCTTCACAGCATTGAGATGTGAAGTCTTGGGAGTGACCTGAAAACGAGAACAAACACATACTGCATACATTATATCAGGCCTAGAGGCAGTTAAATACATGAGAGAACCTATCATGGATCTGTATAAGTGTACATCCACATCAATAGCTTCCTCATCTTTTGTCAATGCCACTTTGGTCTCCATGGGGGTTATTGCAGTTTTCACATTTACAAGATCAAATTTCTTGAGTATCTCAGCTACATACTTGTCCTGAGATATGAAGATTCCTGCCTTGTTCTGTTTGACTTGTAATCCTAAGAAAAATGTGAGTTCACCCATAGAACTCATCTGAAATCTGCTTTTCATCAAGGCTTCAAACTCATCACACCAAGACTTTTTGGTAGATCCAAAAATGATATCATCAACATACACTTGAACCAGCATGATATCCTTCTTGTCCCTTTTAATAAATAAAGTCTTGTCAATCGTACCCCTCTTGTATCCATGCATCTCTAAGAATGTTGATAGAGTAGCATACAGCTTGATGCAATCCATACAAAGCTTTGACCACCTTATAAACCTTCTTAGGGTGATCAGGATCAACAAAGCCAGGAGGTTGTGAGACATAAACCTCTTCATCTATAGTGCCATACAGAAAGGCACTTTTTACATCCATTTGGTATACTATGAACCCCATAAATGAGGCAAAGGCTAAAAATAACCTGATAGCTTCTATTCTTGCCACAAGAGCAAAAACCTCATCATAGTCAATACCTTTTTCCTGCGTATATCCTTGGGCCACCAATCTTGCCTTATTTCTGACAACCACACCTTTTTCATCTCTTTTATTTTTGTAGACCCATTTAGTACCAATCACCTTTATTTAGTGAGGTAGATCTACAAGAACCCATACTTGTTGCAGCTTAAACTGTAACAACTCCTCTTGCATGGCTTGAACCCAACTGTCATCTTGTAGAGCTTCAGAAATCTTTTTAAGTTCCTCCTGAGATAGAAAACAGGCAAATAAACAATGCTATTGATATTTGTGATTGTTTCTTTGCTGCTTTTGAATAAAGCTAAAAAGTGTACGAGCTCCTAATTTTTGTTGCACTTTGCTTCTAGTTTGCACAGCTGACTTAGGATCACCAAGGATTTGAATTTTCGGGTGAATATTGTGAATCCTAAGTGTAGGAGTAGGACTGACTTCAATTTCTGTTGGTAGGCTGTTGAAATCAAGTATCACACCCTCTTCATCATAAGATGCCTCATCAAAAATTCATGTCTCAGACTTGTGAAAGATTTTGAGCTCTGGCATAGGTAAATCATCAGGATCAAGCCTACCAGTATTAACTGGCTCACTATCAGAATTAACTGAAGGAGTACTGGTAGAGTTTTTTTCAGATACTGTCCCTAAATGCTTTAGAGCAATTTCTTCTAACTCTCTTCTAAAAGATAGAATCTTAGGATTATCTTCTGAAGTGTCAGTAGAATAAGCCTCCTTCTCTTGTTGAGGTTCTGTCAAGATTTCCTCTTTCTTTGGATTTGTGGAAGACGTCCTTGATTCAACTTTTTCTTTAGTATTCTTTACAGCTAAAGGCACAACAATAAGCTCTACATCCTCATCTTTTTCCTCAGAAGCATTAGAATTTGGAGTTTGTGAAGTACCTGCATTGTTAGTTACTTCCGAAGCACCTGCATGTGGGTTAGCTTGATTCTCCAAAGATACAGGAATATAGTTCATAGAATCAGTAAGATAGTCAATATCAAACATCTATCTATACCCTACTCCTTTGACATTTGGTTTATCTTCAAGAAAATTGACATGCAGATTTACTTCTACTCTTTGTTACTAAATTATAAGACCATATAGGCTTTGCATTTTAGTGAGTAACCAACAAAGAAACATCATCAATTTTTGCATCAACTTGCCAGCACACCAAAGAGTCTCCAAATGTAACATGACACCCAAAAGGTCTTATGTAGCTAATAATTGGTTTTTTTGGCCAAACAAAGCTCTAAGAGTATTGTTTGAGGTTTAGTCAACTCTACCCTATGTTAAAACATAGGCAAGCATGTAAAGACGCTTCTGCCCCAAAAAGTAGTTGGTAAGAGTGAGTCTGCTAGCATTGTCCTAGCACCTCAATTAGGGTCCTGTTCTTTTCCTTTCAGCAACTAAAGTTTATTTATCCATTTTTTTATGAGTTCTGGCATGGCTATACTCTTGTTTATTCCCTTTTTCACACAAAATTTCAAACATATCTCTATTCTTAAATTCATGCCATTATCTGATCAATAATCTTAACCCTATGATTATGCTGGGTTTTTCAATCTGCCTAATTGAAGTTCCTAAGAATGCCACTAGTTTCATCCTTAGAGGCAAAAAAGAATACCCAACTAAATTTGGTACAATCATCAGTAATTACAAGGCAATAACTTGCATGATTAATGCTTTTTACAGAAGTAGGTCCAAAAAGATCCATATGCAAGGTGTGTAATGGCCCAGTGATTAATCTTTCTAATTCAGCCTTGCAAGAGGCCCTGTGTTGCTTTCCTATATGGCAAACAACACATGTATGGTCATTTCTGAAAACCTTGGAAGGTAGACCTCTTACAAGGTTTCCCTTCACAAGTTTGTTTAGGTTTTTAAAATTGATATGACCTAACCTCCTATGCCACATTTTAGATTCATCAGATTTGGCTTTAGCAATCAAACAGGCAAAACTTTTTGTAAGTGTAGGTGTCTTCATATCAAAACTGTACATATTGTGATGTGTAGGGACCTTTAGATGTATTTGATTTTCATCAGGCATCTTAAAGTTAGAAGACACAACAAGACATTCAGTTTCAGTAAAAAGAACCTTGTGCTGCTTATCACATATTTGTGATATTGAGAAAAGGTTAAAATGCCCTAGTTCTTTTACAAAAGACACACTATCAAAATCTAAATTACCAACTCTTATTCTTCCTTTACTAGTTATGTAGCCTTTGCTACCTCCAAAGGTAACAGATCCCCCCATTAAATTCTTCAAAATCCTCCAGTTGATCCTTGTTACATGTCATGTGCCCTGAGCATCCACAATCAAATATACCTCTATCTACCATGTTCTTGAGTGGATGATCCTACACATGAAAAAGAGAAATTAGTTTCTCTTAGGGACCCAGGCCTGTACAGGCTTGGGTCTGTCTTGTGGACCTTTTGTAATCACAGTTCTAATAAAAGTTGGTCCACCATTACAATTGGAGTTTGGTCTAGTGGGTCTCCAATTATAACCTGCTGAGGTCTTAACAGCAGATCCCCAATTTCCCTTTACAGCATTGAAATAAGACATTTTTGTTGTATTTCTATCAATGGGTCTTCTCACAGGTGAATAAGATTTAGAAAAATGCTTTCTTTGATTAAATTGATTCACCTGTGGTCTTTTAGGACTAAAACTGTTTGAGGTCCTGGTAGGTACTGGCTGTCTAGATCTAACAGTATTAACATTAGAACTAACAGTACTAACTCTAGGCCTAACAGAATTAACATTTGTCCTACCAGTATTAATATTAGACCAAACAGAATTAACATTTTGCCTAACAGAATTAATATTTGTCCGAACAGTATTAACATTAGGCCTAACAGAATTAACATTTGGCCTACCAGAATTGAGTATTACTGATCTAGGAACAAAATGATTAGCATGATTAATCCTGTCAGCATTATTCCATACTGGTTTTGTCACCCTATTGCCAGTATTAAAAACCCTTTGTTTCTTAGGTGCAGCCTCTCTAGCCATTTTCTTTTCATAGTAGTCACAATCTTTGATCAAATGGCTTAGACTACCACAAACAAAACATTTCTTCTTTGTGAAAGAGTAACCTTCCCCTAGTTCTCTTTCCATCATAGCATTCCAATTCTTCCTGTTAACTTTAGGTGTTTCTTGATCTTTGATTGGTTGCCTAGGAGTTTTTATGTGTGTGACACAACTAGGTTCAACCTCTTTTGATTTTGGGGCAGACACACCTTTTTCATTTGTTGTAATAGGTTTAGACACATACACTTCTTGAGGTACTCTTGAAATCTCAGATTCAAAATCAACAGAATGTACAGAGGAAGTTCCAATAGATCCTGCACTGTCATTAGATTGACAGGTAGAACATTCACTGGATCTATCATCTGATACACTGGGTTCAGGCTCTTGGGGTCCCTTTTTACCATAAACATACAAAGACTCATCAATTTCTTCTTGTGGTTTAGGAGTATAATCTCCACTTAAGGGATGTGGAACACCTTTAAAATCATTAGTTTTTATAAATCTACTGTACAAAGGTTTTCCAACTGAGTCCTCTTCTGTACAATTAAAAACAGAAAAATTCATTTCTTCCTCATAACTTAGAACCTCATTGTTTGATTGTATTTCATACCCTAAGCCAAGTTTATTATTTGAACTCATGCCAGAATTAATTAATCTCCAAAGATTCTTGGAAGAATCTTTCCATGAATCTAATGTTTTCTGCAATTGTTCCTTTTCTTTTACAGCTTTCATTCCAATTCTCCTATATTTTTTAAGCTTTTCATCTTTTTCATATATTTCATTTGCCTGAAATGTAAGCTTTTCATTTAGAGAAAGTTGCTGTTTTTGAAAAGTAACAAGTTGAGCTTCTAGTTTCTTAACAGCTTGACTATAGGCAAGTATTTGTGCTTCTTGATCACCTAACTGATTCATTTGTTCATCACACAGTGTTTTAAGGGTATTGTATGAATCAATGCAAATTTTAGAACACAAAGATACCTCATTACTTGAGCTGATAGCCATAAGTGCATGATTTGTCTCTTCAACTTCAGTATGTTCTCCCCAATTGACAATCCCATCATCCATTGTCAGCAAGCCCATCTGATTCTTCTCTTGCTTTCCAGCTTCTTGGTGTTGATAAAATGAGTCTCTCTTCTTCTTTCCATCATGTGTCCCCTTTGCTGTACATTCCCTAGCAAAGTGACTAGTGTTGTGACAATTGAAGCATTCAAGCTTCTTTTTGTCAAAACCAACAGGTGCTTTTCCATCAACACGAACTCTCCTTCCTGTTTTCTTATAGAACTTATTCATTCGAATAGCAATCATTGCTATCTGCCAGTTTATGTCCATCTCTTCAATGTCCAAGTCATCAATCTGTTCCAGGTCTTCATGAAGCAAGTCCTAGTCCTCTGATTGCTTGGCAAAAAGGGAATAAATAACTTCATCAGCAAAACCAGCAAGAGCTTCCTTTTCTGGAATATTGGTTGAAGAAGTAGAAGGTGTGCAAGTACTGTAGGCACTAGCAAAAGCAGCACTAAGTAAAACCAGACTTAACCTTATTAGTGCTGCTTTTGCTTTGTGAAACAAAGGCAACATTTTGAGCACTTGAAGATGTTTTTGAGGCACCTAGGATTTCCTGCTCAAAAACCCTAAGGTTATTGTACAGATCATCAATAGATAAAGTGTCAACATCTAGTTTAGTTCTCATAGTCATTGCCAGATTAGACAATGTTGGGGGCAAAGATCTAAGAAACTTATGATTTGCATCCTCAGTTGATACTTCAGCACCATGAGCTTCCAACTATGAAAGTAATTGTTGGAATCTGTCATGTCCCTTTTCTAACCCTTCTGAACTGGATATAGTAAATGCTTCAAATTGTTGTTTGAAAACAGCCTTCTGCATTTGCTTTGAATTTGCATTACCACCAAACCTAGTTCTGATGGCTTCCCAGATTTCTTTTGCATCATCCATTTCATGAAATCTTCTCATTCAGCAAGATATTCTTAGCCTTCCTTTCCTTTTCAACAGCTTGAATTTCTGCAGCAGTTACTGGTGGAAGTATTCGAATAACACCATCCTTTCCAGTTGAAATTCTCTTCTTGGAGTTTCCATTCTGAATTACCTTCCAAACATCATTGTCAATGTACTCAAGGTAATGCTCCATCTCCATAGCCCATATATCATACTCCTCCTTCTTCAGAATTGGGAGTTTGATATTTGAGATAGCAGTTGTTTGAGGAATCACCTGTTGTTGTTGTTTAGGTGCAGCACCAGTGTCTGATGCATCTTCATGGTTTGATGCTTCATCATCACTGAGATGTTGAGAGAACTCATCATTAGCAGGTTGAGACATTTTGTAAAGATCTGAAAGAGAGTGTTTGTTTGTGGTTCTAGTGATTTTTCTTACTCAGAGTCCCTCTATTGGCTCTGATACCACTTGTAGGTCCTTTGTTTTTGGATCTATATAGCCTTTGTAAGACAATAGCTAACTTGAATAAATCCAAATCAACTATGTGAGAGACACTGACTATGAATACCAAGTGTTAATGCGGAATCTTAACACAAGTATTAAGAAGAACACAATATAATACTAACTTTGCTATTGATTTCTATTAAGCTTCAATGCTACTATTTGTTATATAAAACTCTATGCCGTAGGGTTCCTTTTATACACCAAGGAAACCCTAAAAGGCTATACAAACCGTGTGAAAGGATAATGCATTTTCTTTCCTAAGATATCTCCTAAAATATCTCTAAGATAACTATTATCACTATTCTGTTACATAAACAGACTTAACTAAACACAACCAATATTAACTATAGTACTGCCACTCTACCAGTACTAACTATAGTACTGCCAGACTTAATATTAGTACTGCCAGAACTAACTAATACTACCAGACTTAACTGTTATACTACCAGTATTAAGTCTTTTATAATATATTTCCCAACACGGATAAGGGAGACATAGCTATAAATAGTAAGGAATTAATATATACCATATTAGATAATAGTAGACAAAATAGCTAAATAAAAGTTAGACAAAATAAGATAATAAAAGCTATATAATTAAGAGAAAGTATAATAGTTATAATACTAAACACTTAGGCCCTAATATGCATCTATATGGAGGACTCCTAGGTTATAGTCTAGGCTCAACCACCTACTTCTCTATAACCAAAGGCTTTGATATCAATCTGTCACACCCACCAAGGCGAAAACAGTAGGCATAACTTTATGGATATCATCACAACACAATGTTGTCAACAATAGAGAATCACTACATGCATAACTAAATATAAACGACACGATGTGTCATGACAATACCGAAAACAAAGGAATGACATCTTGTATTAATGAAAAGGGGTCTCGTCAATACAAAGACAATGTCTTGCAAACATATTAAAATCTAATAACATTCAGGAATTCATGCAAACAATTATGAAACGAAATCAAATGAGAATCTACAATGCCAGCCTAATGGTCTCTCTATCTACTTTTATTAACTTCAACACTTTCATAATGCTCACCTGAAAATGATGCTTAAAATGTCAACACAATGGTTGGTGAGAGTCATAGGTTTACGACACCAATTCAAGATTTAAATCAATTACTATGATTAATAAAAACAAAACATGGCAGGACAATTCAGCTGACTATTATGCATGCTAACATGCATTTGGCTAAACAAACACCATTCAGACAGAACGTGTCCCCCGATCCAAACCACAAAGTTCGTCATATAATCATAGATAGGAATGTTATCCTCGATCCAAAGACTCTTGGTACCGTATCCACACAATATCATACCCACACGAAGTAGGCGAAAACAACCTACCTACAAAGTGGGCGAAACTAATAATGGGTAGGAACGTTACCCCCGCTCCAACAACGCATAACATTTAGCACATAACATATAATAGCTACATAAAACTCCACGTGTCAATTAAATCACATATTCACTGTAATTAAATGTTTTAAAACACATTTTGCATCATTTCCATCCCAAGAAAACATAGTAAAATAGGACTATGAAACTCACCTGATGCTCAGCTACTTGACAGAATCTTGCACACAATCTAAACATAACAAAAACACAAGTTACACTCGGTTAGGCTAATGCCCAAGCCAATGTAACAATCATATGATGGACTTCTAGACCTTATACTAAGTTTATAATCCTTTAAATACATCTCCCATATCATTTTCATACCCTATATAACCTTAACCATTAACTTCCAATTTTTTAGTTTCTGGCAGAAATTTATAGTCACTTTATGACCACAAATAAAATACTAAAACACCTAGTTGATGGTTCTCCTTACATCCCCTAGCTCTCCAATGAGTTGTGAGCTACTGTGATTTTTTAGAAAAAATAATACTAAGTGCAACTATTTTATAAAAATTCATCATTACAAAGTACTCAGATTCGGATCTGAACGCACACCAAAAAGTTTGACGTCCTTAAAAATACTTAGAAAATGTTTTAACGCTAGCCTTTCGAACTGGAGTTAATAGACACCTAAAATATGACCTCTAATTTTTGGCTAACCCTAATTTAAAATTTAAGTAGGGGTTTTACTCTCCGAAATCAGACCCAAATCTGACCCGAATTTACTGTTTTTACGACTTTCTTGCGAAAATTATTTGACTAACTTTCCGACCTCGAAACCTTTCGGGGCCGGACTTTTTGGACACTAGACTCTCTGAACTTATCAATGGACATAAGATTCATAAATGAAAACATTTCTATCATTAAGATAACTTCAGTTGAACACAACCCTAAAATCTGCCAAATCCTAAATCATAAATTAAGGCGATCTAACCCTAACCGATTACACCCAAACGCTTATAATTCATCCCTAATCACTTCTAATTTGTCTAACATCATTAATCTATAGAGAATATGAAAACCTTAATTCCATTAATTTATTGTTACATTAATTTTAAAAAGAAGATTAATTTAAAAGAGTTTAAGAACTTACCTAAACCTTGATTTGATTACATAAATCACCAACTTGAATCTTGATAAAAAAAATCTTTTTTCTCTCTGCTTGGTTTGACTGATTTCACAAAAAGGGAGCAGAGGTTTGTATTTATAGTGAAAAGAAAAAGGTTTGGATAATTACCTAATTAGAATCCAACTTTGACTAAAATTTGGTTTCCTTTCCCCCTTTTCCTTCTCCTCCAAACCAACCCAACCAAACATCCCTTAATTAATTAAATTTTATTTATTTATGGATCAACAGCTTTACAAATTTAAAGAAGGTGATTTCCCACGACTTCGCCTACAAGACATCGAGGACATGCTACTCCTACTTGTTCAACAGAAGCTAACCAACCTCACGATAGATGAACGTTTTGACTTGAATGTGGCATTACGTATGTTCACCAGACGCATCGTCATTCAAAGGTGGGTGGAAGATCTTCAATTAGGTGTCGAAAGTTACCAAAAGGAGCTCAACCTCACCAATATACAGATACAACATTCAATAGGATCTCAGGGAACAAGACGCATCAGTGCATTTTTAGACCAATAAGGAGTTAAGTGATTATACATGGATTAACACAAGACTATCTTAACAGATTGATGTGCACTGATGAACTCTATAAATTCAGTGATGGCACGCTCATTTATGTTCGGACTGCTCATTATTATATTACTTCAGGAATAAGGATGGAATACCTGCCAAAGAGGAGATGGAGTGGATTAGACAAGTGAAGGGATCGTGTTATGATCAAGGATATTGATAAGCTGCTCTTTCAAAGAAGGTTAATGAGGAATCTGGAGAAGTTCATTGGTTGAAGAGAATACGGGAATGACCTCAGGCTGCTGGAACGGACTATATGACTCTGTCGTATTTTATCCTATCTCTTTTCAGGTCAATCTCTCGTATATTTTCAATCTTGTGAATATGTTAATTATAAAATCAGTGTAGATATTATTAGGCATAATATCGTGTGTGTCTTAAGTATGAATTTTCAATTAATTTCTTATTAATTTAAAAATTCAAGATTTAATGTACTCAAAACACTCATTTTTTCCCTCATAATTTGAAGGGGGAGCATTTAATAATGTTCCTAATATGGCTTGATAATAATTGGACATTTTTTCCTTGAAACCATTAATATTTGAATCAATTGATATCTAAAATATCAAGAGATTTGACATTTTTGATAAGGGGAGAAAATGTGATTAAAATATATGGCTAAAGATGTGATTTTAAGAACTCAAGTGCAAGTTTTACCCTTCATGTGCTAAACATTTTCGAATATCGATGCACATGTTGAGGGGGAGCAATTTATAATGGTTTTAAGGCTGAGAATAATACCAAAAGACCGACCATGTTTGTAATTACATGGAGTTATAAGGTGGTTAGAATTAAGTATTCGTTCCCACAATCCAGCCAGAACCGAAGGGATCTACCAAGGGACATTCCACTAGTTAGTGTAAAAGTCCATAGGTATGACATAAAAAAGGAGTAAAAGTGAGAATAAGGGAATAGTGTTGACTACAATGGAGCTAGTACTGGAACAAACCCAACAAGGTACTAGTCATGAAGTCTTGGTAAGCACTGAAGGGGTTGAAGAATGAAAAAGAATTTTAAGGATAAAGGGTGAAAAGAAAGAAGTCATCCATACACTAGGCAGAAACCGGGTCAATACATAAACTGTCAGAAATACTAAGCTGTTGTATGGTATTGAAGACAGTCGTCATGGACCCAATGACGCAATGCACAACCCTCCCTAGCTACTCAAGGTCTCTCAACAGACTATTGTTTCATTTCTTACAGAGATTAAACACATTTCTATTGACTTTCTCACTCCAAGTTTATTGGTATTGAAAAGGTGGCAGTCTGCTTCAGCCTTCGATTACTAAAAACCAAAGTGCATTATCGAGTCTAGAGCCGTAAAAGAGATTGTTGATAGAAATAATGCCTAAAAACATTATTAATATTTTTCGATCTCTTTACGTTTTGATAATCACAAAATGTAAAAACGATTAATGAAAAATTATTTATAAACAAGTAATAAGTAGTAAATTTTCATTTCAAAAATTTAATCACTTAAAGGTATGAATAAATAAATGCTTAATGCATTTTATGATCAAAGAAATTTTTATTCAACCACATGTTTTTTTATAAAAATGTCAAACATTTTTATAACTTTTACAAAATATTTTTGGATTTAAAATAAATGTTTTATTCAAAATAAATATTTTGAATTCAAAATTTATACCTAAAAATGGCCAGAAATGTTCCAGAAAACACCTCCCCCAGAAAAGACAAAAAGAGAGCGTCAGGCTTGGGTGGCCACCTTAATTATAACAGGTGGCCCCCTTAATTTTTAGGGGACCAGCACCCTAATTAAGGGGATCGACCACGTGTTTTTTTGTCACATCTTGCCTATAAATACTGGACTATTCCCCACTGATTTTCTCAACTTTTGCACACACTTTCTTTCTGTTCTAAATCAGTTTATACTTTCCTTTCTTTCCTTTGATCATTAAATCATAAAGCCTTGTTTCCATGTGATCCAAGCTTTGATCCTCAAGTGTAAGAGAAGAATACTTCCAATCATTAAGTGAAGAAGTATTATAGCTTAGTATGTGTCCTTGCAACCTTGTTGCAATTGCATCATATCTTGTAAATCATTTTTGTATATTGTAAAGGTGTGTATCGTAGTTGTGTATACTAAGTAGATTGTAGTGATCATTGTAAGTATAGTTAGATCGGGTGTAGAATCGGATGATCTTAGTAAAGTTGTGATAAGATTGGTGTGATTCGTAGTTAGTATCTTGGTGAAGTGAAGTTGTGAAGAAAGTTGAATTTGTAAAGTTGAAGAAGGAAGTTTGTGAAGTAGAGAGAAGTAGTATAGTGAACCAAGTTGTGATTTTCGTTGGAATGGCTGGGTTGTGTTGTGATAAGATTAGTTCTAGTTGGATTAAGGAAATCGGACATGTAGTTAGTGTCAGAAATTGTGTAAGCTAAGTTGTGTACGGTTTTCTCCGCTAAACAGGAGCATGGTTGACGTAGTAAAGAAAAAACCTCTTCGAGTTTGTGGTGTCAGGGGAGTGCGAGTAGGGCGAAAGAGGTGCTTCGTTCCGAACCAATAAAATTCCTCGTATTGTGGTTTGATTTCCTCCCATTCTTACTTCTTTTCTTGACATTATTTATACCATTTATCGTTAACATACTTGATTAGTTAAATTGGTTATATTGTTGCATATTGTGAATTTCACATAAAGATCAAAATCTAGGGTTTTTTAAAAACACATTAAACATTAATTTAAAACAGGGTAAACTATTCAACCCCCTTCTAGTTTTACCACAATTGGTATCAAGAAGCACGGTCAAAACACAGAATATTAAAATAAAATGGTATTTTAAGAAACTGATCGATCTATGGATACAATCGGAATAAATTTAGAAGGGTAATCTAAATAAAGACCCACCACTATTTGAAAGGATGGATTTATTTTTGAAAAATAGATACGAATATTATGTGAAAATCAAAGAATTTTGATCTTTGGCATGTCATTACCTTTGGTGATTTTCCTCCTATTCAAAATAATCCTGAAACTAAAAAGGATGAAATTGTACCATTTGATAAACAAAATGATGATCTTAAAAAGAAACTTGCTAAATGATGCAAGGGATGACGTTTTTGGCACCTGACACGTTGGCAATCCAAAAGCAATCATTGGGGAATGATTGCGTGGAAATAATCAAGGGATATAATGGATTTAAAGAAGCACAAGATGATTTAAAGGGCCAAGATTGAAGCCTTTGTTTCCTCTCTCACAAGAAAACCAAACCAAGGATCTAGGTCCTTCTATCCGGCTTATAAATAGAGGGCTTAACCCATGTGGTTGAGGAGAGTTTTCTTTTTGAGTAGTTGTCCTAAGTTTTTAGTCTCTTTTTAATGTATTTTCATTTAAGTTTTTAAAGTTATCCTGTATTTCAATTTCCTTTGTAAAAGTTAAAGTTTTTAATGAAAATTTTGAGGTTTGTGTTTTTAATTTCTGTGTTTGATCATTATTATAACCTGTTAAGCTTTGAAAAGCTATGAAACAGCTTGTAGATCTTAAAGCTTCACTAAGCTTTTTGTCTCTTGAATCAAACCTTATTTTACAGTTTAATCTCTTTTAATTCCTATTTTAATCATAAAAATCTAAAAAAATACTAAAAAGATCCACCCCTTAAAAACACTTCAGTTTCTATGGATGATAAGCTAGCTTGGGAAGAGCTTATAGACCTCACTAGCTTGTCTTTTGACAAGCTAGAGCTTGTAGATTTGATTATTTGCCCTGTTTTGAGCAAGGGCTTGGTAAGTTTTCCATTTTTCAATTTCTAGCTTATTTACTGTTTTAGGTATTATTGTTGCTTATTGCCTGTTTTTGTTTGCTTATATGTGTTTGCTTATGTTATTTAATGTTTATGAATGCTTCCTTGTAGTTTAAAAATCTTTTGTTTAAATTTTCCTAAAATCTATCTTAAATAGCTTATCTATTTTCATAATCTGTTTTAGCTTATTTAAGTGCTTATTTGTTATTGAAATGTGATTAATATTGCTTATTATTCTTGTTAGATATCTGGTCTTAAGGGGTTGTTCATAAAAAATTTATGTTTGCAAGTAAAAAAGGCATTTTAAGTTTTTAAATGGGTGTTTGGTTTAACTGATTTTGAAGGTCAAAATGGGTCAAAATGAGTTAAGTCTTTTGGGTCACCTTAGTTTAACTTAAAATCATCATAAAGTTTAGTTGTTACAATTTTTTAGGTATTAAAACTCAAAATTAAGGTTTTAAGAGTTCATTGCTTGAAACTGTTAAGTTATAGCTTATTGTAGTTGCTTATTTGATTGTGCTTTGCTTATTGTTGCTTTTGTGTTGCTTTTGTGTTTATTCATGTGTTAAAAGAAGTCAGAAACAAAGCTTTAAAGCCTGCATTGTTTGGTTTGTGTTTTACCAAACTGTCAAAAAGTACTAAGTGTTGAAAAGTTTGAGAAAATGCTTTTTCATCTGCTTATTCTTGATTATCCTGAATTTCAAAATGGTTTTTGAGTGTTGATTATTGTTCTTTGAGGTCTAAAGCCAATCTGTTTGTAGGTTAAAAGTTCATAAGGATCCATCTTAGAGCTTATTTTTAAGCTCAAAAGTGCCCCTTTGCTGTTTGCCTGTTGTTTTTAGCCATTTTGCTTCTTTGCCTTATCTGAGCTTATTTGTTTATTTCTTTTGCTTATTTAGGTTTAGGATAGCTTATTATGTTAGTTTAAGTCCCATTTAGCTTATTTCCTTTAGGTTTAAGCTTATTTGAGCTTATTAGCATTCTAGCTTAAAAACCTTTAGCAAGCGTAATTTAAGCTAGAACAGTCCCTATTGCCTTTTGGGCTTATCAGTATTTGCTAAAAGGTTCATTTTGCTTAGTTAAGCTATCTGCATATGCATTTTGCGTATTCTAGGTTAGTATACTTATTAGAGTTTTTAAGGTCCCTGTAGCTTATTTTTCCGTTAGGTTTAGAGCTTATCAAGCTATTTGCATTTTGGCTTAAAATTTCTAAGTTTATACTTTTTATAAGTAAAAACTTGACATTCTAGCTTAGTTAGTTGCTTATTTTTGTATCCTAAGTGCAATTTTAGCTATATGACCTTTATCTGACTTAGCATAGTTATAAGTTTTCATTTGCTTTATTGACTGCTATAAAAAGCCCAAACAGTTAGCATTTTAAGCCCTTTAGATAGTATAAGCACTCTGTCACTTTAGAAGCTTATTTATGTGCTTATTTTAGGTTTATAAAAAAGGTTGTTTTGCAAAAGTTGCTTATTTTTAAGTTGTTTAAGAAGTTGTAAAAAAAATGGGAAACAAAAACGTTTGGGATTAGGGGAAGCCCCAGGTGAGCAAGGCTCGAACCTGGGACCTCAACCCACACCCAAACGTTTTACACACACACTCCACTACCAACATGCCCTGGGGTCTTTTTCAGTTTTGATTTGCAACATTAATTCTTTATAGTAGTTTTAGGCCTTTTTATTTTTTTATTTTAGCTTATTAGGCATTTTTAGCTTATTTGATAACCTGTGTTACCCGGTTTATTTTTTTTAGGATAAGCATTGTTCAAGCTACTTTTGCTAATTTTTTCAGATTTTTATTAAATAGTTTAGTATTTTTAAACATTTAATTTCATTAAAACCGTTTTTAATTCATAAAAAACTATAAAAAAGTCAAAAAAAATATAATTCCTTTTAGAAAATTTCTTTAACATTTAGAAACCTAAGAACATTAGTTTTGCTTCCGTACGTTTAAATTTGCAAAATTTTGTTTTTAAAGAACGGATTTGAATCCCGTTCTTGTTTTAGAGAATTTTAAAAGCCCTAATCCTTTCGATTTGATCTAGTTTTTCTATTGTTCTAGCATTTAAGTCAATTAAACTATAAAAACCAAAAAGATCATTTTAGGACTTAATTTTGATAATCCCGTTTAGGATTCCCGGTTTGCGTTTTTAGTTAAAATTTGTTTTCCCTTAAGTGTTTTTAAGTCTTTGCCTTAATTTTCTCGTAGTTTTAGAAAACCAATATAAATCTTGTTCTATTCAAGCATCGATTCTCAAAACGACTCTCGGCTTTCAATTGCATGCCTCGTTGGGGAAACGACTCGGGAATCATACTCCCCGATTACTATAATTGTGATTTTTTAATTCTTACCCCCTTATATTTATATATTTATATAAGTATTTTATATTTATATATTTATATTTATTATATATTAAGGGTTGGATCCGAATTGATCAGTTTTTGGCGCCGCTGCCGGGGAGGATTATATCCGATTGTTGAAGCCGTTTGAAAATTTTTGTTTGAAGATCCTTCCGTGTTATTTTGTTTATTTTCATAAAAAAAATACAAAAAAAATATTTTTCATTCTCTTTTATTAGTATAATTATAATATATTAAAAAAAACCAAAAATATAAAAACATTATCCATAAAAAGAAATAAAAAAAATTATCAAGTTGGTAAAAGAACACCAACATATAATACTTTCAACTGAAGTATTATCCATTAATAAGTTCCCGAACCAAAGATCAAAAACTTACCTTTTGTGTCTCTCGCGAGGTACGGCTCACCTTTTAAAGTTAAACAAACTCCTTTGTGCGTTTTTCTTTTAGAGAGTTACCGAGAAGCGAGTTGATTATTAGGTTTAAGTGTCTTATCTCATTGTCCGTATTTAAAAAAAAACCAAAAAAATTAGTATAAATTTTCTTTTTACATTTTAGTGCATGCGCACTCGTTCTCAATCTCGTAATTCTAACCGTCAACAACAACAAGTCAACCCGACTTTTGTTGAACCATTTAATCTTGTGGAACCAATTGAAAATCAAGCTCCTCCCGTAGTTACGATGGACGATAATCGTACTATGGCTCAATTGCTCGAAGCACCCACCGTGGGTTACGAGGATGCCATCGTTGTGCCCGAGATCACCGCGGACAACTTTGAGCTTAAGCACGGTTTGCTTACCCTCGTTCAAAACAAACAATTCTTCGGACATGACAAAGAAGACCCTCATGCTCACATCCGTTATTTCAACAAGATCACTTCTACGATGAAGTTCCCGAACGTCCCGAGTACGTCGGTAAAGCTTATGCTTTTCCCATTTTCCCTCGAGGGTGCCGCCCGGATTTGGCTTGAAAAAGAACCCCCTCGATCGATTCTTACATGGGATGATCTTGTTTCGAAATTCATCAACAAATTCTTCCCTCCTTCCAAAACAACAAATCTTCGAAATGAAATCACGAGATTTCAACAACGATTTGATGAAACTTTCTACGAGGCATGAGACCAATTCAATGATCTTCTTCGGGCATGCCCACATCATGGATTTTGGGAGTTACATCAACTCGATACTTTCTATAATGCTTTAAACTCTAATGATCAAGATTCGTTGAATTCCGCCGCGGGTGGTAACTTTTTGGATAAAATGCCCGGATTGCTATGGAATATTGACCAGCAAATCCAAAGTTCGTAATTCACTTAACAAACCGGTTGTTGCAAAAGTAAGTTCGAGCTCTTCCACCCCCGGTATTTCTCCCGATGTTGCCGAACTTAAAGACATGGTGAAAGCCTTACTTCTCGATAAGAAAAATCAAACCCAAGCTCCCGCTCCCGTGAAAGCGGTCGAGGAAAGTTGTGTTACTTGTGGTGGTGCTCATTCTTACCGAAATTGTCCCGCCACCGATGGCAGCGTTTATCGTGACAATATTCAAGAGTATGTTTCCCAAGGGGCCGCAGCTAATTTCAATCAAGGAAATACCGGTTACCGAGCCCCGATTGCTAATCAAATTCGACCTCTCGGTTTTCCTCCCATTCAACAAAACCAAGGAAATAACCAAAACCATTACAACCAAAACTGGGGAAATAACTACAACCAAGGCCAAATTTATCGACCTCCGATTAATCAACCCCGGTTCACCAAGCTCCACCTTACCAAGCTCCGGCTCCGCAAACCCAAGGTGTGTCGAAGGATGATTTTTAAAACTACATCAAAGCTAATGATGCGGTTATGAGAAATATGCAAAATCAAATGACCAATTTAACCGATTGGCTTACCAAGTTCATGAATTCCAATACCGCTTCTACTTCAGGTTAGGGTACACTCCCTAGTAATACCATTACTAACCCGAAGGTAGATTTGAAGGGTATAACCACCCGAAGCGGTGTTGCTTATCAAGGACCCACAATTCCTACTACTTCTTCTTCTCTTCCTAAAGTAGTGGAATGTGAAACCGAGGTGACAAAGGACACGGTGCCTCCTACTAATAACGGAAGTACCAAATACGTCCAACCTCCGGTTGTCCAAGTTCAACCTCAAGTACCAAATTCTGAGCCCGTTGTTATTCCCGTTAGTGTTTCGATGCCTAACTCGTAACCGTCAATTCCATATCCTTCGAGATGTATGATGAAAGGCGCCGTGAAAAAGCTAACGACCAAATTGAGAAATTCTACAAAATCTTTCAAGATATGAGTTTTGAAATTAGCTTCGCGGATGCTTTGATTCTTATTCCAAAATTTGCCTCGACTCTTAAAGCCTTATTGGAAACAAAGACAAATTAAGTGAAATGGCTAGAACTCCTTTGAATGAGCATTGCTCGGCGGTCATCCTCAAAAAGTTACCCGAAAAACTTGGATACTCCGACAAATTTCGCATACCGTGTGATTTTCCCGGAATGGATGAGTGCTTAGCCTTGGCCAATCTTGGCGCTAGAATAAATCTCATGCCATTATCCGTGTGGAAAATGCTTTCTCTTCCGGAGCTCACTCCTACTTGTATGACTCTTGAACTTGTAGACCGTTCAATTACCCAACCGATCGGTATGCCCGAAGATGTCTACCTAAAAGTAGGAAAGTTTAAATTCCCGGCCGACTATGTAGTCGTAGACTTTGATGCAGATCCCCGAGTACCCCTAATTCTTGGAAGATCCTTCTTAAAGACCGGACGAGCTTTGATTGATGTTTACGAAGGTGAATTAACTCTTCATGTTGGAAAAGAAGCCGTAACATTTAATCTTGACAAAGCTTCGAGATACTCCTCTAATTA